>PVLC010002868.1:22498-60129 GCA_004027655.1 Graphiurus murinus | reverse complement strand
GCCCGGCTTTATTTTGCTTTTTTACTAATTAAAAAAATTTTTTTGATGGTGCTGGAGATGAACCCAGGCCTTCCATGCATTCTAGACACGTGCTCTACCACTGAACTATATCCCTAGTTCTCTACTAGCTTTCTAAAATGTAAACTTATTGATTTGAGACTTTACTTTCTTTTTTTTTTTGTGGAACTGGGTATTGAATCCAGGGTCATTCATTCTACCTCCAAGCTATACCCCCAGTTCTCTTTTTATTCTTTATTTTGAAATAGGGTCTCACTAAGTTGCGGAGGGCCTTGTGGTGGGTAAGCGCTGTCCCACTTGTGGGTTCTTTGGTCTCCGTGATAAAAAAGAATTTTAACAGGAGCCAGTCAGGAACAACAGGCAGGTCTTTATTCAGGAACTCAGGGAGAACGGAAAGGGGGAATCCTGGACCACCAGGGCAGGCCGAAGATCGCAAGAGAGAGATAAAGGAAGGGGGTGTAGAGGGGAAAAAATATGAGAGGGCAGGGTCATTCCCTCCCCAGTCCCTCTTTCTCAGGTTTTCAGGTGGGCGATAGGTGGGCTTCTCAGGTGGGGGCCGGTCACAGGAAAAGTTGGATCCTCCTCTTTTCTCAGGTTTCAGGATGGATGCCAGCCTCAGGTGGGGGCAGAGCTTCCGGGGGTTATCTTTGGTGGAGAATCTCAGGTGGGGGCAGGGCTTTTCCGGAGATTATGGTGTGGAAACAAAGAAACTTCTAAGGGATGGAGTTGGCTTAAAACTCTCCAGATTTTTAAAAACTATATATTTTTTCTATCCTCCCAGCGTCTCCTTCCTACCTAAATTTTATTCCTTCTCTTCTACCTCATCAGCCTCACTAAGTAGCTGAGGCTGGCTGAGAACTGGATCCTTCTGTCTCAGCCTCCCAAGTACTGGGATATTACATGTGTGTGCCACTACGCCTGGCTATTTTATCCAGTTTTAATGGCAATGCAAAACAATTTGATTTTTTTTAAAATAACAGATAGTAGACTAAGAAACACTTTTTTTTTCTTGTCTAGTTTTCCACCTAAATGTTATTGTATTTTAAGAGGATTAAAATATTTTTTTCACTGGGCGTGGTAGCACACACTTGTAATCCCAGCATTTGGGAGGCTGAGACCAGAGGATCCAGGTTCGCGGCCAGCCTCAGCTACCTAGTGAGGCCCTCCGCAACTTAGGAAGACCTTGTTTCAAAATAAAGAATAAAAAACAGGGTTGGGGGTATAGCTCGGAGGTTGAATGCCCCTGGGTTCCATCCCCAGTACCACACACACACACACACACACACACACATACACACACACACAAATTCCCCTTTGGTTCAAAGGCAGTATGTTCTTATTTAAAAAAATTGAAATGTGTCATGAAGATATAATTTTGAGAGCGAAATCATTTTGTAACCCTGTTTCAAAATAAAGAATAAAAAATAGGACTGGGGGTGTAGCTCGTAAGTAGAATGCCCCTGGGTTCAATCTCCAGTACCGCAAAAAAAAAAAAAATAAAAAAAATAAAAGGGCTGGCGATATAGTGGGGATGTAGCTCAGTGGTAGAATACCCTTGGGTTTAATTCCAGTACCTCAAGAAATTTTTTTTCTACTCAGTTTTTCATATTTGATATTCTCATTCAGAATTTTATCTAAATGTTCCCCTACCTTTGGCACAGTGGTGTGTGCCTGCAATCTTAGTACTTGAAAGCCTGAATCAGGAGGATCATAGGTTTGAGGCCAGCGCCAGCAATTTAGTGAGACCCTTAGCAACTTAGTGAGATCCTGTTTCAAAATAAAAAAATAAAATAGGGCTGAGGTAATAGCTCAGCGGTAGAATGCCCCTGGGTTCAATCTCCAGCACCATACACCAAAAAAAATAATCACAATAGTAGTCATTCTTAGTTTTTCTTTTTTTTTTTTACCTGTTACCAAGCAGTTTACCCAGAAATATTTGAAATAGGAAATGTTTTCTATTACTTTTCAAAGAGTCATAAAATGAATAAGTAGAGATACTTTATTTCTCAAACATTTTGTTTTAGTAGAGATTTAGTATATTGTGTGGTATATTATTTTATTACTTACTGAGATTACAGTAAATTCCTACTATAATCATAGCCCCCCAAGGTATTTTCAGTTTTGTTTTTCATCAAACTTTAAAGTTAGCTTCTTATCAGAGTTTGCATGTGTCATTTGAATAAATTTAATATCTGAAGTCTTTTCTCTTTCAGTTTTAGAATATCCACTGATATCTTTGTGCATGAAAATTTGGTATTGTTATATCATTTATCTTATTAAAATTAACTTTGAAATATTTTATTATTTAGACAAATGCAGTAAACCAGATATGATTATTCATCTAGAGACATTGAGTTGCTGTTCATGTAATCCCAGCTACTCAGGAGGCTAAGGCAGGAGGATTGCAAGTTCAAGGCCAGCCTCAGAAACTTAGCAAGACACTGTCTTAAAATAAAAAATTGAAATGGCTGGAGATGTTTCTCAGTGGTAAGGTGCCTCTGGAATCAATCCTTAGTACAATAAGTAAATAAGTAAATAAATAAGTTTGCTGTTGTTAAAAATTCTTATTGTATATATTCAGTTTAATTCAGTTTGGTTATCACTTGGTAGTAAAAATAATTTTTCTAAAGCACAAAATGTTGTTACCTAAGTATTTACCTAAGTTAAATGTACAATTTTGAATCATAAAGAGTTGTCCAAGATAGCCTTTTCTGGTCGTCTCCTTATTGAATTATGCAACATTTTTTCAATATCCATGTGTTATTTAGGGTTGCATTCTGCTGGAAGTAATAAGAAACACATCTAAATAAAGAAACAAAAGTTTTCTATTTTTCACATAGCAAGGAGTTTGTAGGAGGCAATTGCTAGTATTAGTGTTTCTTCTTAATCCTTAAGAACTAGGTACTGTGCCTTTCTCTGCCATTCTTCATGTATTGCTTTTTGCTTGTCCTCATACTTGTAACCCATGTGCTATCAAGATGGCTGCTGCGCCTCTGGGCATCCTGCCTGCCATCTAGAGAGGGAAGAGGGTCACAGGGCAAAAGGCTGGGATAGCTACCAGTTCTCTTTTATCAAGCAAGTCAGGGCTTCCTTTCCAGGAACATCTTTTACCATTTCTCACATCTCTTTGTCCAGAATTTTGCGTGGTCACTTGGCTGCTAGGGATGCTGACTCTGTTTAAAAATAAAAAGGACTGGGGTATAGCTCAGGGTCTTGCTAAGTTGCTGAGGCTGGCCTCGAACCTGCATTCTTCCTGTCTCAGCCTTCTAAGTACTGGGATTACAGGCATGCACTTTTGCACCCAGTGAAATTCATGTCAGGTAGTTGGGCAGTCTCTTTTGTAGACTTGGCAGTGAATGAACACAGACTTATCTTTTGTTCTGTCCAGTAGATGTGATAGTTGGCTCTTGGTATGGCTTGCAGTGTTCTTGTAGGGATTAATTACAGTAGTGGAAATGGTAATCTTATATGAAGGTAAGTTTGTTGGTAATGTTACTAAAATTCCTGCATCTACTGCTTCTGGGCACTCTAACAAATAGTCAAAGACTCAGAAGAAGGAGGACAAAAACAGAAAAACAACAACAAAAAAATCTCAGTGTATAGTGTGTGTGTGTGTGTGTGTGTGTGTGTGTGTGTGTGTGTGTGTTGGGGGGGGAGTACTGGGGATTTAACCAGGGCCATTGTACCTTTGAGCTACACCCTTTTTATTTTTTTATTGGTTTTTTTTTTTTTTTTTTTTGCGGTACTGGGGATTGAACTCAGGGGCGTTCTACCTCCAAGCTACACCCCCAGTCCTATTTTTTATTCTTTATTTTGAAACCGAGTCTCACTAAATTGCGGAGGGCCTCACTAGGTAGCTGAGGCTGACCGCCGCGAACCCGGATCCTCAGGTCTCAGCCTCCCGAATGCTGGGATTACAAGCGTGCGCCACCACGCCCGGCTCTTTTATTGTTTTTGAAACAGGATCTCACTAGGTTGCTGAGTCTTGCTCCATTGCTGAGGCTGTCCTTGAACCTGTGATCCTCCTGCCTCAGCCTCCCAAGTAATGAGATTACAAGTGTGTGCCACCACACCCAGCTCTCAGTGGGAATATTTTAAACTCAGAATATTAAGTAACTGACAGGAAATTACAATTATTGACCATAGCTTAATCTTCTTAATCTGCATATGATTGTAGAATCTTATAATATTTACAAATATATTGATGGGAATTTACCAAGTGCAGGCAAGTTTTTCTGTAAGATTATGGTATAATTCCATTTATTTTAGTCTTCCATATATATTTGTGATTGTAATTTAAATTTTACAATGCTAAGCATTAATACTTTCTGTTTATCTCTTTTTTTTTTTTTTTTTTTTTTTTTTTTGCGGGACTGGGGGTTGAACTCAGGGGCATTCTACCTCCGAGCTATACCCCCAGCCCTATTTTTTATTCTTTATTTTGAAACCGAGTCTCACTAAGTTGCAGAGTGCCTCACTAGGTAGCTGAGGCTGGCCGCGAACCCGGATCCTCCGGTCTCAGCCTCCCGAATGCTGGGATTACAAGCGTGCGCCACCACGCCCGGCTTCTGTTTATCTCTTAAGTTTTTACTTTTGAAAATAATAGTTTTAAACTTAATGATACAAGCTCTACGAATCAATTATATTTTGAGCAGTGTTAGGTTTTCTTTTTCATGGTTGAACCCAGGGACATTCTATCTCTGAACTACACACCAGCCCTTTTTTATTTCTATTTTGAAACAGGGTCTCGCTAGATTGCTGAGAGTCTCACTATTTGCTGAGGCTGTCCTAGAACCTGTGAGGTGTTAGGTTTAAAAAGGAATAAAAATAGCTTTTAGAAATAATTATTTCAGGGACCATCATTAATGCTATTTGAGTGGAAAAGACTGCTATAGAAAATAATTGGAAAATAAATGATTAAAATGTGGAACACAAAAAGATATGTGTCATAATGCTGGGCATTATGACACATGCCTTTAATCCTAGTACTTGGGAGGGAGAGCCAGGACGATTGTAGGTTTGAGACCAGCCTCGGCAACTTAGCAAGACTCTCAGCAACCTAGCAAGACCATGTTTCAAGATAAAAAATAAAAAAGGGCTGGGGGTGTAGCCTGGAGATGGAATACCCCTGGGTTCATTCCCCAGTACCACACCCCCAAACATGTGTCATAATGTTGAAACATTAGGGTGATTCATCTGAAATTGTTTTGCATAGAAACAGTTGAATATTGGTAATACAGTTTGGGTCATCCTAGTGTGTTGTGGGCTGGAGAGGTCAGAATGGTTTTCAGAATAGGTATGACTTGAATTGGCCCTTAAGAACATTTTACAACATCATTTTTTTTTTTTTTTCCCGGTACTGGGGATGGAACCTGTGGGCATTCTACCTCCGAGCTATACCCCCAGCCCTATTTTTTATTCTTTATTTTGAATCCGAGTCTCACTAAGTTGCGGAGTGCCTCACTAAGTAGCTGAGGCTGACCGAGAACCCGGATCCTCCAGTCTCAGCCTCCCGAATGCTGGGATTACATGCGTGCGCCACCACGCTTGGCCAACGACATCAGTTTTTAAAGGAAGCAAGCAGGAGGAAAGGCAGTTGTACAGAGTACCAAACTTCATTTTGTGAAATGAGAAATGCTGTGATTCCTGGGATGTGGATAATTTTTTAAAAATTACGGTTTTGAAGAGACGGAATCAGAATGAGTTGAAAATTTGTTTGTGCAAACTTTACTGCTGTTTTGGATGAAAACACTTTAGAATTCAATTTAGATCTTTAAAGAGATTTTTTTTTTTTTGTGGTACTGGGGATTGAACTCAGGGGCATTCTACTTCCGAGCTACACCCCCAGCCCTATTTTTTATTCTTTATTTTGAAATAGGGACTCACTAAGTTGCGGAGTGCCTCACTAGGTAGCTGAGGCTGGCCGCGAACCCCGATCCTCTGGTCTCAGCCTCCTGAATGCTGGGATTACAAGCGTGCGCCGCCACGCCCGGCTTCTTTAAAGAGATTTGATTGCTGGTACTTAATGTTTTGAACTCATATTAGTGTGAAGTTCTTTGGGTGGGATATGTTGAAAATTTATATTTGTTTCCAATGATATTTTATATTCATAATTATAATACGTATGAAGCGTGTGTACTGCCTTTTCTCATATATAATGCATCTAGCTTATAATTTTCCTTACCACTGTAAAGAAAACTTATTTTACTATCTTTACCTTTTGAAACTTACAATTCCAGTAGAGGTAAGTATTCCTATGTAAGATGTTTTGACCTGAAAGTCAGCATGGCAGGTCCAAAGAACACCTGAACTGTATTGCAATATCTGTAGTATTAAACTTCATGTAAGACTTGCTGAGGGCTTTTTGTGTTCTAGAGCTGAGTAATTATCATCATTGGTAATTACTAGAAAAGTGTCAGTATGATGGATGAATATTCTATCCATCCCTCTTTTTAATGTTTACTTTTGGATTTTCCTATAAAGTGTGTGTTGGAGCTGGGTGTGGTGGAGTATGCCTGTAATCCCAGTAATTGGGAGGCTGAGACAGGAGGATTGCAGGTTCATGGCCAGCCTCAGCAATTAAGTGAGGCCGTATTTCAAAATAAAAAGAATAAAACAAGGGTGTAGCTCAGAGGTAGAATGCCTCCGTTCAATCCCCAGTACTACCAAAAAAGAAAAGAAAAGAAAAGTGTGTGTTGGTCCTTTTCATATTGTCTGCCATGTTTTTCAACCTCTCTCAGATATCCTGTCTCCTTTCTCTTTCTACTGCCTTCTGAGAATTTCTCTAGTTCTGTCTTTTAGTTCTCACATTCTTTTTTAAATATACGTTTATTGGTGCATTATAGTCTCACAGCATGAAGTAAATCATATTGGTAGTGACATACTGCACCAGCACTTGCTTACATTCTTTTCTAAATACTGGGCTTTGAACCCAGGGCCTCACACATGTTAGGCAAGTGCTCTACCACTGAGCTATGTCCCTGCCCTCTCCACCCCTCTTATTATTTTGAGACAGATTTTTGCTAAGTGGCCCAGGCTGCCCTCCAACTTGTGATTTCACAGGCTAGAAGTCAGGATCAGTGTGTTGGCAGGTTGGTTCTTCCTGGGAATTGTGAGAATCTGTTCCATGCCTCTTCTGTTTTTGGCATTCCTTGGCTTGTGGAAGCATCACTCTGATCTCTCTCTTCATCTTCACTTGGTGTTCTCTGTGTGTTTGTGTCTGTGTGCAAATTTTCCCTTTTTATAAGGACTCCAGTTATACTGGACTAGGGCCCATCTTAATGCTGTCATCTGAGTAATTCTATTTGCAACAACTCTGTTTCCAAATAAGGTCACATTTTGAGAGACTGGAGGTTAGAACCTCAACATGTGAATTTTCAGGGGATGCAATGTAATCTCTTAATGGGGCACGTGGCAGGGTAGGGTTGTGGAGCAGTTATTAAGCTTTTCGGTAAGGATATAGTCAAGGAATAGCTTAATCTTTGATTTGTTTCTAAACTTACCAGGACACACACTACCTCTTAAAAGTTGGTTATGATCGATACTGTTGGGAGTAAACATCTGCTCTACTGTGAGTGGTGAGGATGTACCTATGCCACTTAAAGTAGTTACAGATATATTCTTTCAGTTTCTGAGGAAATGCAATTACTAACCATGTATATGAGTCAGGGTGTAGGTTCCAGTTGATATAGGAGAGAGGTCCAAAATAGTGGTGGTGTCAGCCAAGTAGAAGTGTGCCTGCCGGTCAGGTGAGAGTCTGGGCCCTGGGCTCCTGCAGCAGTTCTGCAGTTGTTAGGACCCATGGCAGTGTCTTCAGCAAACTGCTGGCTGCTTAGGTGTTAGGTGGCTGCTCTCATCTTGCTCCTGTTTCTGCATCTAGTGGAGAAAAGTTGTTTCTTCCTTTTAAGAGTAATACCTGGAAGTTGTAGTTGGTTATGTGGATGGAGACTGCAAGAAGAGCTGGGAATTGAGATCTTCCTGTGCCAAACTAGAAACTTTCTTATTATAAAGAAGAAAATATAAATTGGCAGTGTAGTCTGTGCCACAGCTTTGTAATTTTTCCATAATGTCTTCCTGTTAGTATGTTGCTAGTGACTCTAAACATGTTACAAGGTCACATTCACAAAGGAATGGATTCTTGGGGAAAATTGGATGCCTTGAAATTAGCACTTTAAAAACCCTAGCGCATTTTTGAAGGGCGCAGGGTAAATAAAAGAAACTTTCTCTCTTCTTTGTTAATTTTACAAATAAAGAGACATGTTCAGATAATTAATAATTTATATATTTTGAGATGGGTCATAAGAAATACAGTGGTGAGTGGCAGAAGCTGCGATGGTACTCCATCCAGTGCTGTTGTGTCACAAGGTGCTCCTGCCCCATCACCAGGAAGCCTGTTAACAGCCCCCAGCGAGCTGTCCCAGAAAGCCTTGCTTGGCTTTGAAGTGTAAGAATGTTCTGTGAGTCGCAGTCTTTCCAGTTTCATCAATCTTTTGAAGAAAAGATAATTATCTTTGGTCTCCATGTGTTTCTTGGTTGTCTGAAAATGCAAGTGACTTAGGTTAGTGACTAATTTTAGCATAAGGCATTTATTAATATAACTTTTGAGAAGAATTGTCATGTCCAAATAAAGTCCTGATACAAAACTTGAAAAGGTATGTTAATTCTTTTAATAAGACAGCTTAAACTTTCTATAATCTTGTGTATTAAACTATAACCTATGGAAAGCATGTTATGCCACCCTGAAGGTTGCTATAAAAATTGTTTATGAAGTTCAGGCCAAGACTAAAATATGTTGAAATAGAGAGTTTTGAAAAATGTTCTATATGGCAGAGAAGACCAAATCATGCTAAAATGCAGAAAAAGACTATACATCAGTTTCCAGGCTACATTATTCAAAAAAATACAACCATAAAAAAGGTAATAAGATTACATTTTCACATTTCATGGCTAGTAAAGTGCATTAGGCTGCTCAGATATTCATAACTTACCGTGACACTGGGGAAGATTACATTCCGTAGTGCAGAGCCATTACTACAGCTCAGATAATAACTAGCCAATGCCTGGGCCTGGATTATGATCGCTGTCATCGGAAACAAATTTGTGTTTTGAAGGTTGATCGGCTTCAAATAACTATTAGAAAGGGTTAACATGACATACTGTAGACCCTCTGCATGCTTTTTAGGTTTAATAGATATGCATACATACAGTATATCAAATATGCCATACATTTGTATGTACCAATTTCTGACATCAATTTTTTTTTCCTTGAGAGGTATATTTTATAATATTTAATGCAATGGGAGAATATTTAAAACACCTGTCTGGATATTGCTCTCACACTATAAACTCCATTTAAAAGCTGGTGAAATATTTGGGGCTTTTTTGGAAATTACTTTAAAAATTAATTCTATAGCTTCTTGGAAGGGTGGCTACTGATGGTAATATACACAGATCAAAATGAAAGATTGATGTAAGTAATGTCAAGGTGAAGGTAAGGTCTCTTAAGTTAGTTGCTACAAGGTTTTTGACTCATTTGTGTCTACACAGAGGACACATAACTGTTGGAAGAAAATTTCACACCATTGGAACTCTCTCCAGACTGTGTTTTCTTGGCAGTAAATTTGTTTTAAGTATGTTGGTTTATTTTCTGTATGTTAAATAAAATCCAGGAGTTGTCTGTGTGTGTGTTTTAAGAAGTGCCTCATTGTATTCAGTGGAATAGGTTTAGTTTCTGCCTTCTAGAAAATATAACTGAAGAGTATGTCTTCTTCACTATTGCATGTAAATGGTTTTCATAAAGCATTTTCTATTTCAGTTTTCTTTTCGCCAAATAATTATTTTAGGATTATGTGCTATTGCATAGAGTTCTTAGTTTTTTTCTGATCTTAAAGATTTCTTGCTTGGCCACATTTCTGAATCTGTAGATATTTCTCACAGGAAGTTTATCTTGTGCTTGAGTATCGTGTCACTCCTTGATTTTGCATTCTTTCTTTTTTTGTGTGGTACTGGGGATTGAACTCAGGGACATTCTACCTCCGAGCTATACCCCCAGTCCTATTTTTTATTCTTTATTTTGAAACAGGGTCTCATTGAGTTGCTGAGGGCCTCATTAGGTAGCTGAGGCTAGCAGCGAACCCGGATCCTCCAGTCTCAGCCTCCCAAATGTTGGGATTACAAGTGTGCGCCACCGCACCCGGCACATTTTGTCTTTTATGTGGGTTGGCAGTTCTCTCAAATGATCTCCCAGAGAATATTGGTGTTTTTAGACCTGTACCAGACCTTTCTATTGCTAAAATTGATTAGGAATTATTTTTGACACATTTGCAGGCTTAAGTTCATGGAATGAATTTTTTCAGTTTTGAGTTTTCCCATTTTCTTAATTTTTGGCAATGGCCACTGAGTATTTCTGCTCACATTTAATAAAACACAGTTTTTTTTGTTTTGTTTTGGTTTTTTTGCAGTTCTAGGGATTGAACCTAGGGGCATTCTACCTCTGAGCTACGCCCTCAGCCCTATTTTTTATTCTTTATTTTGAAACAGGGTCTCACTAAGTTGTGGAGGGCCTCACTAAGTAGCTGAGGCTGGACACGAACCTGGATCCTCCTGTCTCAGCCTCCCAAGTACTGGGATTACAAGCGTGTGCTGCCACGCTGGACTTAGAACATAGTTTTGATGTAGCAGATTATGTTTAGTTAGTACTACTATATTGCTTTCTGGAAATATTTCAGAGGGAGTGTATAAAAGTGTCCGTTTCATCTCATTCTCACCTACTTTGAGCATTAATAATTTAAAAAATAGCTAAATTATACTCAGCATTTTTTTCAGTTTGTATTCATCATTTGATTTTCTTTTGTGAATCGACTGTTCATGTCTTCCCAAAGCTTTTCACCACGTTGATAGGACCTTATTTTCCCTTATACTGTTTTTTATTTCTGGAAGCTGTTAATGATTATTTTTAGTCCTCAAGAATTTCCATTTTTTGTCATCAAATTTAACATTTGATTTTTAAATTGAATTTATTTTTAATATGATAAAACATAAAATACGTATAAGTTTTAAATATAAAAACATACTGAAATTGTGAATATTTATGGAGTACCTATTATTGTTTGATACATAAATACATTATGCAATATTTACATCAGAGTAAAAGTATCTCTTTAAGCATTTGCCTTTTCTTTATGGTGAAACATTCAAAATTATGTCTTCTGTATTTTTAAAAGTATATAGTACATTATTATATATCTTCACCCTGCTGTACCGAAGCACACCAGAACGTGTTACTGCTGTCTAACTGTAAGTTAGGACCTTTCCCCATCCTCTGGTAACCACCTTCCTACTCTCAACTTCTTGGGGATAAACATTTTAAGATCCCACTTATGAGTAAGATCTTGTATTACTTGTCTTTTTATGCCTGGCTTATTTGGTTTAACATAATATCCTCTAATTCCATCCATATTGTCACAAATGACAGGATTTCATCCTTTTTATGGCTGAACAGCATTCCATTGTGTGTGTGTGTGTGTGTGTGTGTGTGTGTGTGTGTGTGTATGTGTGTATATATATATATATATATACACACACCATATTTCTTTATTCATCTGTCGATAGACACTAAAGTTGTTTCTTTTCCTTTTTTATTGTGAACAGTGCTCCGATAAACATGGGAATGCTGATGTCTCTGACATACTGATTCCATTTCCTGTAGATACATTTCCAAGAGTGGGATTTCTGTAACATATAGTAGCTCCATTTTCCATTTCTTGAGGAAGCTCTGTACTGTTCTTTATACTGGTTGTACTGCTTCACACTCCCCCCAAGAGGGTACAGAAGTTCCCTTTTCTCCACATCCTCACAGAACTGTTCTTTAGTTTTGTTGAAATACCCATTCTTTCTAGAGTGAGCTGAGACATCTCATTGTGGTTCTACTTTGCGTTTCCCTGATGACTAGTGATGTTGAGCATTTTTCGTAAACATGTTGACCATTTTTAGGCCTTTTTTGTAAAATGTCTATTTTTTAAATCAAACTATTTGTGTTTTTTGGCTATTTAGTTTTTTGAGTTTCTTATATATTCTGGAGATCAATCCCTTGTCAGATGTAGACTTTGCATATATTTTCTCCCATTTCATACGCTGTGTCTTCACTTTGTTGGTTGTTTCCTTTGCTCTGTAACTTTTCATATTTTAACTTATCTGGAATTTATCTGGGCAAATACTATGAGATAAGAATTCAACTCTCATTTTGTGTGTGCATCTGGGGATTGTTCCCAGGGGTGTTTTACCTCTGAACTATACTCATAGCTCCCCACCTTTTTTGGTACTGGTGATTGAACCCAAGGAATTCTACTTCAAGTTATATCCTCAGTTCTATTTTCTGGTTTTTATTTTTAGACAGGGTCTCATTAAATTGCTGAGGCTGGCCTTGAACCCGTCATCTGTCTGTGTCAGCCTCCCTTAAAAAAAATTTTTTTTTTTTTAAACAGTGCTTACTAAGTTACGGTGTGCTGGTCTTGAATTTGTGATCCTCTTGTCTCAGCCACCAAGTACCGGTGTGCGCCACCATGCCTGGCTTCAACCCCAGTTTTTTAAAAATGAAATTGTCATAGCTTCATTGGAAAATTGTTATGCTACTTGAATTCTATATTGAATTTACTTCTGTTGGTTCAAGGTTCTATTTTATTTAATTTTCTGTTTAATGTCATAGTTTTAATAGTTACTATATTACTTGTTTAATGATTTCAGTGCTCTCTTTGTACAGAGTTTCCCTTTATTATTTTTATATATTTAATTCTAAGATAGAAATTAAGTCCTCTGGTAGGCGCAGTGGCGCAGGCCTGTAATTCTAGTGATTTGTGAGGCTGAGGCTGGAGGATTTCAGGTTTGAGGCCTTGGCAATTTAGTGAGACTTTATCTCAAAATAAAAAAGTTCTGTGACCAGGCATGGTGGCACAGGACTGTAATCCTAGTACTTGGGAGGCTGACAGCCTCAGCAATTTAGTGAGGCCCTCTGCAACTTATTGAGACTCTATTTCCAAACAAAAAATAAAATATGGCTAGGATATAGCTCGGAGGTGGAATGCCCCTGAGTTCAGTTCCCATTACTGAGGGGAAAAAAAAATAGAAAATTCTGGGGATGTAGCTCAGTGGTAGAGCACTTGTTCAGCATGTGTGAGGCCCAGGGTTCAACCCCAATTAAAAAAAAAAAAAAACAAATTAGAATCACTTCATCAAATTTCAGAAAATAAAAATCACATTGGGTTTTTTAATGGTATTGTGCTGAATTTGTAGATTATTTTCTGAAAAGTTAACATGAAAGGATTTAATATTCCCAGCCAGAAACACATCTGTTCATTTATTAAAATTACAAGTGTATTTTTCTTGTGGCTTAAGTGTTTTTTCTTATGGCTTACATATTTTAAAATTTACTACTAAGACAGGCATGGTGGCACTTGCCTGTAATTCCAGTATTTGGAAGGCTAAGACAGGAGGATTGCAGGCTTGAGACCAGCCTCAGTAACTTACGCAGACACTCAACAACTTAGCAAGATTCTGTTTCAGAATAAAATAGGGCTTCAGGTATAACTTGGAGGTAGAATGTCCCATGGGTTCAATCTCTAGTACGATTTTTTTTCACTCTTAGATATTTGGTACTTAAGGTTAGTATCAGACACGATGTCTTAAAACTCTGTGTGTGTATAGATTTGGTACTGGGGATGGAACCCAGGGGCGTTCTACCTCCAGCTACACCCAGCCCTATTTTATTCCTTATTTTGAAACAAGATCTCAAAGCGCTGGAGTCAGGTGCGTGGCCCAGGGCCTGGCCCTTGTTAGTATGTTTTTGTTTTTCGTTAGTTTCCTGAGCACAGTTGAGTTTCTTTTCTTATGACTTAATTACTTTGTGGTTATGATGTTCATTGCTTTGTCCCAAATTTCCTTTTCAAAATTTTCTTTTAAGAAGTTATCTGTACTCATGATATGAATTGCAAATGAACTTTCCTAGTGTACATTTTATTTTGATTATTTTTGCCTATAGAATTTTAATTTATGTAGTTAAATTTATCAGTAAGAAGTCCAAGCCAGGTGTGCTGGCCCACACTTGTAATCCCAGTACTTGGGAGGCTGAGAACGGAGAACTGAGTTTGCGGCCAGCCTCAGCTACTTAGTGAAGCCCTCCTCCACTTAGTGAGACCCTGTTTCAAAATAAAGAGTAAAAAATAGCCCGGCGTGGTGGCACACGCTTATAATCCCAGTACTTGGAAGACTGAGACAGGAGGATCTGGGTTTGTGGCCAGCCTCAGCTAGTGAGGCCCTCTGCAACTTAGTGAGACTCTGTTCCAAAATAAAGACTAAAAAATAGGGCTGGAGTGTAGCTTGGAGGTAGAATGCCCCTGGGTTCAATCCCTAGTACCGCAAAAGAAACAAACAAAAAAAAGAAGTCCAGAAGTCTTAAAAAAAAAATCTTAGTTAGAAAAGCTTTTTTTTTTTTTTTTTTTTTTTTTTTTTTTTTTTTTTGTGGTGCTAGGGATTGAGGCCAGGGGCATTCTACTTCTGAGCTATACTCTCAGCCCTATTTTATTTTTAATTTGGGATTGAGTTCTCAAAAAGTTGCTAGGAGACTTGCTAAGTTGCTGAGGCTGGCCTTGAACCTTTGATCTTTCTGTCTCAGTCTCCCAAGTACTAGGATTACAGGTGTGTGTCACCTTGTTCAGCTTAGAAAAACTTTTATCACTTAAGGTTATAAAGTATTTTTTTCCATAATTTCATTCAATATTTTTGTGACTTCAGTTTTACACTTAAATCTTTGATCCATTTGGAAATTTATCAAGGTATGAAGGATCAATCTGTTGGGTTTTTTTTAATACCCTTTGTCTACCTCTGAACTCTTAATGAAATTCATCTTTGTTCTTTAGATGTCACTTTTATCATATACTGTAGATGTATATCATAAAACATAATTATAAACTAAAATAATTAATTAAAATAAATTAAATAGATAAATAAGTATAAAATATAACAATTATAACAACCACCACTATCAACAATGTCAGCTAGGCATTGTTAGAAGCACCTATTCACATAAATCTCTTCTTTATCATTTTATGAAATAGACACCCTCATTAAAAAAAATTATCCAGAAGGAAACTGGAGGGATAAGGAAGTGAAATAACTTGCTCAAAGTTATGCAGTTAGTAAGTGGCAAAGCCAAAATTAGCTCTGTGTGTATGTGTGTGTGCGTGTTGGTGGTATTAGGAACCCAAGGCCTAGTGCATGCTAAGCAAGTACTGGACCACTGAGCTCCATCCCTTGAAGAAAGCCAAGATTTAGACCTAAAACTTCTGGAGCAGATGATCTCGCTCCACAATTCACCCTTTTAACCACTAAGCCCTCCCTGCCAAATTCCCATGAGTATTTTGGTTAATAGTAGTCTGTTCTTTCATTTATCCATTAGCACATTGTCTCTATACTCAGACAGGCAACCCCTTTCCTATTATTAATTCTTCTCAGAAAATATTTTAGCTATTATTATGATTTTCTCTATGAAATTTAGAATTACATTATTCTGCTTTCCTAATGATAGATAGCCCTGATTTGATTTCTGTTCCTTCAATTCTACTTTTCTAGTTTGGTATATAAGTAGAACTGCACTATAGGTAGCCACTTGTGTCTGGCTTTGCCTCTGAGATTGATTTATATTATTAACTCTATGAGTAATTAGCAGTTGTAGCTCTTGTATTGTTCAGATGAATATCAGATTATCTATAAATAATTTAAATATTAATCCTTCATTTTTAATTTATATATATATATATATTGCCTTCTTTTGACTAAATAGAATTTCTTTCTTTTTGGTACTGGAATTTGAACCTATAAGTATTCTATCTCTTAGCTACATCCCCAGCCCTTATTATTATTTTTTTAAAATTTTGAAACAGAATCTTGCTGAGTTGGCTATGGTGCTAAGTTGCTGAGACTGGCCTTAAACCTGCGATCTTGTCTAAGCCTCCCAACTACTGAGATGACAAATGTGTACCACCATGCCTGGATAAATATGACTTCTATCTCAATAATATTAAATGACAGGGATGTTAGTACATCATAGACTTCTTCCTGAATTTCATGAGAACCATTCCAGTTTTGTTCTTTGTGCATGATGCTGGACTTTCAAGTTTGAAATATTTAAATTAAAGTCTTTCTTTTTTCAGTACTGAGGATTGAACTCAGGGGCATTCTACCTTCAAGCTATACCCCCAGCCCTATTTTTTATTCTTTATTTGCAACAGGGTCTCACTAAGTTGCAGAAGGCCTCACTAGGTAGCTGAGGCTGGTCTCGAACCTGGATCCTCCAGTCTCAGCCTCTCAAATGCTGGGATTACAAGCATGCACCCCCACGCCCGGCTAGCTAAAGTCTTTCTAATAAGTGTAGAAAGTATGATGGAAATTTAAAACCATTGTTTAGCAGATGCCTCAGTAATAACAAACACAGGCAGGACCCATCAATGGATGCATAAAGGTATGATGAGAAGCAGGATATTTGTGCTGTCTTCACATATTCTTCACAAGTACTTAAAAGTTTCAAAATGAAAAACAGAGCCAGGCATGGTAGCCCACGCTTATAATCCCAGCATTTGAGAGGCTGAGACCGGAGGATCTGGATTCGCGGCCAGCCTCAGCTACCTAGTGAGGTCCTCCGCAACTTAGGGAGACCCCGTTTCAAAATAAAGCATAAAAAATAGGGCTGGGGGTATAGCTTGGAGGTAGAATGCCCCTGGGTTCAATCCCCAGTACCGCAAAAAATAAAAAAAGAAAAAGAAAAACAGTCACTTTAGAATGGAGAAATATGACATATCATCTTAAGTAAGTGATTAAAGTTATCTGTAATTGGATATATTGACGTCAGATACCATCTGAAATGATACACTGAGAAGGACATACATTACTTTTTTTTTTGCCAAAAAACAAGGAATATGACCGAGTATGGTGGCACATTCCTGTAATCCCAGTACTTGGGAAGCTGAGACAGAAGGATCACAGGCTTACAGTCAGCCTCAGTAACTTAGTGAGACCCTGTTTGAAAATAAAAAAATAGGGTTGGGGGTATAGTTCAGAGGTAGAATGCTCCTGGGTTCAGTTCATTCCCCAGTATCCCCCCCCCCCACCACATACAGACAAAATATAAGTAATATGAAAAAAATGTTCAGATTAGGAGACATTCTATAAAATAACTGGCAAGTATTCTTGAAAAGTGTCAAAGTCACCCAGGCGTAGTGATGCACACCTATAATCCTAGCACTTGGGAGGCTGAAACAGGAGGATTGCCAAGTTTGAAGCTAGCCTCAGCAACTTAGTGAGAGCCTGTTTAAAAAATAAACATAAAAGCTGGGCGTGGTGGCGCACGCTTGTAATCTCAGCATTCAGGAGGCTGAGACCGGAGGATCCGGGTTCGCGGCCAGCCTCAGCTACCTAGTGAGGCACTCCGCAACTTAGTGAGACTCGGTTTCAAAATAAAGAATAAAAAATAGGGCTGGGGGTGTAGCTCAGAGGTAGAATGCCCCTGAGTTCAATCCCCAATACCGAAAAAAAAAAACAAAAAAAACCCCCCAAAACATAAAAAGGACTGGGGGTAAATCTCAGAGGTAGAATGCCCCTGGGTTCAGTCCCCAGTACAAAAAAAAAAAAAAAAGTGTCAGAGTCATGAAAGCTCAAGAAAGCCTGTGACTGTCATTACTTGAAAGAGTCTAAGGTGATGGTGGACTGCATCCTGGGTCAGCAAAAGTACAGTAGTGTGACAAGTGGCCAAGTTTGGGGAAGATCTATAGAGTGGCTAATAGCATTGTAAATGTTAATATTCCGGGTTGAACCCAGGGGTTCTCCGCCTCCGAGTTACACCCTCAGCCTTCATTTTTTGCCTTGAAACAGGGTCTTGCCAGGTGACTGAGAGTCTCACAACATTGCTGAGGCTGTCCTCAAACCTGAGATTCCCGTCTCAGCCTTCAAGTGCTGGAATTACAGGTGTATGCCACCATGCCCAGGTCTTTTTTTTTTTTTTTCTAATTGTACTGTGATTATGAAATAGTACATATATGTTGGAGGAAGTTGAGTGAAGTGTATATAGGAACTTTGTACTGTTTTTGCAAGAATTTTCAATATTTGAAATTGTTTCTGAATAAAATTAAATACAAAGCAAGCCAATAATAGTACAAAACAAATAGAAGGTCTGAATTGGTCAGAGTTCTTATTTGAACTATGTATTTTAAAAATTTCCAGATGGTATATTTAGGTGCTTACAGTTTCTAAGTGGAGTAGGGAGCCACTCGTGGCCACGCATAGCCAGGACCATGAACTAGGAGAATCAGCCTGCTCACATGGACGGTCTGCTTCAGCAAAAACCCAGCTGTCACATGCTGCTTGGTACTGATGATACAAGTAACTATGTAGGAAAATCTCTGCCAGAGCTTCCGGGAAGAAGCAGCTGTCTTTATTGCTATGCTTGGCAGGAGTTCTCGTCCCTCTGCATGCCCACGCGGATCCTCATGTTGCTCATTTCCATTTTTCCATTCTCACACCAGCCCGTACTTCTTGTCAGAGCCTGGGACATATATTGATCCTCAGCTGCAAGAACTTTTGATTTTCCAGTGCTGAACCTTCCTTGCTTTCTGGGAGTAAACTCTTACTTGGTCATGTTTATTATTCCTTTATGAGATGCTGAATTTTGTTTTGTAAAGTTCACTTTCTTCTAATGCTTGCCCACCTTTTGGGTGTAGAAATGCATAATGAAAAACCAATAAGTATTCAGAAAAATAATGTAAGTGAATCATATGTTCAAATATTTTGATAGATCTTTAAAGAAATATAGTTAAAATACTATTATATTTTTACCTTTAAAATGTGCAATAAAATTTATTGTTAAAAATCTAAGCTGGGTGTGGTGGTGCATGCTTGTAATCCCAGTACTTGGGAGGCTGAGATCGGAGGATCCAGGTTGGCAGCCAGCCTCAGCTACTTAGTGAGGCTCTCTGCAACTTAGTGAGACCCTGTTTCAAAGTAAAGAATAAAAAATAGAACTGGGGGTGTAGCTTGGAGGTAGAATGCCCCAGTACTGAAAAAAAAAAAAAAATCTAGTTGAAGCTGGGTGTGGAATTGTAATCCCAGTACTTTGGAAGGCTCAGAAAGGAGGATCACAGGTTCGAGGTCAGCCTCAGCTACTTAGTGAGACCTGCTTCAAACTAAAAAAAAAAAAGAAAAAAAATAGGGCTGGTAGTGTAGCTCAGAGATAAAATGCCCCTGGGTTCAATTTGCAGTACTGAAGGAAAAAAAAAAAAATCTAGTTGAAAAGGATTGTTCTATAAAAGTAATTCTAAAAATATTTAGAGCCGGGCGTGGTGGCACACGCTTGTAATCCCAGCATTTGGGAGGCTGAGACTGGAGGATCTGGGTTTGAGGTTAGCCTCAGCTACCTAGTGAGGCATTCCGCAACTTAGTGAGACCCTGTTTTTTTTTTTTTTGTAGTACTGGTGATTGAATCCAAGAGGGTTCTACCTCTGAGCTACACCTCCTGTCCTATTTTATTGTTTGTTTTGAAACAGGGTCTCACTAAATTGTGGTGGCCTCATTATGCTGAGGCTGGCCACGAAACTGTGATCTTCCCCAGCCTCCCAAGTACTAGCATTATAAGCATGTGCCACCACACCCAGCCTATATTTCTATTGTTGAAAATAGTTTCATTTTTATATTGTGAGTTTTCTGTGACTTCATGCTACCTAAGTTAGAAAAATTCTTTAGAAGCATTATCTTCTAGAGCTTTTTTGTAATTGAACCTTTTATTGTTGTGGAGGGTAGGGAGGAACACGTATAAGTAATTATTGCTCAAGTTTAGGGATAAGTAAAGTGACATTGAAGATGTTCAGAGCCTTTAATGTGTTTTTGTTTTTCTCTTGGAAGCTGGTAGGAGGACAGTTTGATTTGGAGATGAATTTCATTATTCAAGAAGGCGAGAGTATTGTCTGCATGGTGGATCTACTGGAAAAATGTGATGTTACTTGCCAAGCAGAAGTCTGGAGCATGTTCACAGCCATTCTGAAGAAGAGCATACGGAATCTTCAGGTCTGCACAGAAGTAGGCATTGTTGAAAAAGTGCTTGGGAAGATTGAAAAAGTTGACAGTATGATTGCAGGTATGAGTTTTTCTATAGTGCAATATGTATGAAGAAATAAAGTTTGATCTTTAAATATTTTCCCCCTGATTTTATTTAAGAAGTATTTATATACATTTATTTAAGAAGTATTTGAGCATTTAGTGTATACTTGGAACTTTGGTATCCAAGCCCCTAAGTAAGTGCATATATTATATAAGTGGGTTAATTGTTTTATTGTTTTCTTTTGTTTCCAGATCTTTTAGTTGACATGTTGGGAGTGCTGGCTAGCTATAATTTGACAGTTCGAGAACTGAAGCTTTTCTTCAGTAAACTTCAAGGAGATAAAGGACAATGGGTAAAAAAATTCTAAATACTCTTTGTTATTTGAAAGTGTCCCCCTCCTGAACACATTAATAGGCTATAAGTAACTAGTATTATTGCATATGGGATAAATGTCAAATCTAGGGGAAGAGATCAATTACTATAGCATTTAGATCTGTTCAGCTACTTTTACCATGCACTAAGAGAATAGGTGTTTCAGCAGGCTAATAATTTGATCCTTCTTCACTATGTTATTCTTTAACTATATATCCAGTATATATTTGAAGAAAAAGTTAAAGACAGGGAATAAAAAGTGTTAGGTAGTAGCACCTTGCTTTTCTTCTGTTGATCTGAAAAGTTTAGAAGTGGTCCTTAAGCTCGAATAATCCACTCCTGGACCAAAAGCTTTGCAGTTAATTAGATCCCCCTTCCTTAGATGCAGTTCAGTGGCCCACTGCATTGGGTGGTAGCAAACTTGGTGCCTTATCAAACTGTTTTTGCCTTTTAGTTTGCTGTCCCTTAGAGAAATACTAGTATTTTCATCACTTTTATTGCATTTCCAGGCTTATTTTGTTGCCCTTTAGAAGTCATTGCCCGCAGCTGAGCCAGCTGATTCTTAATCTAGCTCTACTAAGTATATCTAAATTTGTGCCTTGTAATTACTCTAATTCATCATGTTAAAATTTAGGCTCTTTAGTTTTTTTTTTTTTTTTATCAAACTCCAATTTTCTGTCTGCTTTTCAAGTTTTTATTATTGATTTTTCACTGAATTTGGTCATGTTTCTGGGGGTGTGGTTTACCTTGTATTCTTCATTATTGGAGTTTTTTTCCACTGGTAAGTTTGTTATTTTAACCAAATTTTGAAAAATCTTGGTCATCATTTCTTCAAATATTACTTTATTTCCTTTTCTCCCTCCTTTTTTGGGACTCCAAATACAGGTAAGTTAGGCCTCTTGATGTCCCACAGGTCACTGAAATCTGTTCACTATTTTAGTGTTTCAGACTGCTTTTGTTGCTGCAGTCTCAAGTTTTCTGACGTTTCTTCTGCAGTGTTTCAATTTTACCCATTGAAAGTTTCACACACTCTACTTTTTGCTTTATTGTATTCATATTTTCCTTTTGGTTTTCGGCAGTGTTTAGCCAAGTAAGTTGTTTTTGTGCTCTTGTCTCCTGATTCTGTGCTCTCATCATTTTCTATACCAGGCTGTTACTCTTTGGTGTTGCTCTTGTTTAGGAGTAAGCCCAGGCTTCCTGAGATGCTTCTCTGTATTGCTCCTTGCCCTGCAGGGCTCAGCCCTGACACTTCTTCTTCTTTTTTTTTTTTGCAGTACTGGGGATTGAACCCAGGGGCATTCTACCTCCGAGCTATACCCCCAGCCCTATTTTTTATTCTTTTATTTTGAAACCGAGTCTCACTGAGTTGCGGAGTGCCTCACTAGGTAGCTGAGGCTGGCCGAGAACCCGGATCCTCCGGTCTCAGCCTCCCGAATGCTGGGATTACAAGCGTGTGCCACCACGCCCAGCTCAGCCCTGACACTTCTATTCACAGATTTCCCATATCCCAGTGTCTCTCTCTGCAGCTCAGTGATGCATTTGTGTTGTATTTGGTCTCCTTCCCTCTGAGCAGTGATACGGAAGTTGACTCCAGACAGAAGGCCTTTTTGTTAGTTTCCATTTCTGAAGGATCACAGTCTTGATCTATGTCCTCCATGTCTGAAAGCAGCTTTTATTTCATCCATTTTGTCGAGTTTTCTGGTGGGTTTGTAAGTGTCGGTTCTGTTGCTGAGTCATGTCAAGAAGAAGTAGAGTCATGTCAAGAAGAAGTAGTATTCAGGTTTGATTTTGGTCTTGATTTGTATTCAAATAACTTATTCAGAATATATAATTAATATATTTTTTGTTATATTTGTAAACACAAATGTGTATTATGTGTAAGAAAATAGCAAAGGGTGTGAATATTTATTTATAGAAGTAGAAACTCCACAATCAGATAAACACAAAATGATTAATAGAAATACTCACATTAAAACAATCTTGGTATGTCACCTTATATATGTAGTATTAAGGATTTGAAAGTTGGGTAATGATAAGCATAGTTGGGGAGGTGGGATTATTTTATACCTTGTGTGTTTTGGTTTGAATGAACAGGAGGGGAGCCAACCTCATGAGGAATCTAGTCCTGTTTAGTCATATCACATGAATTATACCCATATCCAGCAACTTAATAATTTACTCTTGAGTGCATATTCTAAGACATTTTCATATAGTTTAAGGAAATATACATAAGGATGTCCACTGAAACATTTGTGATGGCAGCGAATTGTTAACAGAGGTATTCATTGTTAGCAGAGTGGAGAGGTGAACAGAATGGATTATTATGATAGTAGAATCAATGCATGGAGTAATATGAAATGTTGTAACAAGCATGGGAAAAAAGTAATAAGCAGAATTACATATCTAACACAATGCCACTTAAATGCAGAGAACAAGCATCTAGAACATTTTTTTTTTTTTTTTTTGTGGTACTGGGGATTGAACTCAGGGTCATTCTACCTCTGAGCTACACCCCCAGCCCTATTTTTTTTATTCTTTATTTTGAAACCAGGTCTCACTAAGTTGTGGAGTGCCTCACTAGGTAGCTGAGGCTGGCCTTGAACCTGGATTCTCCTGTCTCAGCCTCCTGAATGCTGGGATTACAAGCGTGCGCCACCACGCCCGGCTATCTAGGACATTTTGGAAGGAATGTATACTAAAAAGATGTAACACGTTAACGTAGCTGCTTATAGGGAGGAGGAGGAGAATCAGAATGGGTTAGAAGATAAAGGGAAAAATAACGAACTATTAATAAGGCTGAGGCATTTATTATATTTATTTAGCTATTTGTTATTAGACATTCAGGCTGTTTCCATCTTTCATAATAGTGCAGTGGGAAGCCCTTATATCTAAATTAATATCTGCCTTTCAGATTATTTCTATAGTTTAGGATTTACATGTGGATTCAGTGCATCAATGGACATGAACATTTGTAGTCTGCTTTTTCATTTGTGTGTGGCTTTCTACTACTGAGCTACATCCTCACCCTTTTTTTATTTTGACACAGGGTCTTGCTAAATTACCATATGTTGGCCTTGAACCTATGATCCTCCTGTCTCAGCCTCCCAAGTATTGGGATTACAGGTGTGGGCTGCCATGTCTGGCTGGACATAAATATTTTTAAAGATTCTTGAAATATGACTACTAATTTTTTTTTTTTTCTGAAGGCTTTTCAGTATACACTCCCCCAGCAGAGTCTGTGGAGGAAAATGATTATCTTAATGTATTCTTTTGTTGATTGGTTTATAGGAAAAGGGATTTAGAGGAATGCTTTCTCTAGATAGAAATGCTGCAGTGCTTAATTAACTTCAGTGTTTAAAAAAATCAGTGTGATTATAGTGACTTGTAACTAACTATACTTTTATAGTTCAGCAGTGTGGCTAATTGAAAATTTCTTGATCACTTACGAATGAAACATTCCACTTAATATTTAGATAAAAGATTGCTGAACTTTTACAAAATTAGTTATGATAATTTATAATGGTGGTCAAAATAACATGAGGACAAACCAATGGTTTCACTGTAGTTTGACCAGGTTTTAAACAGAGTAATGTCTTATACTTTCTCATTTGCTTATAAACTGATTGAAATGATGATGTATGTCTGATTGCCCTTTGCTTTTCCTTGTAAATGTGAGGTTTTTAATTGTAGTTCTTGGTTGCTTTCTGTGTTACTGACTTGTAGGTCAAAGAGACATTGTGTGTGCTGTGCAGTAGAGGCATATGGTGGACTAGAATATGACAGGGAAGTTTAACCCACTCAGAGTTCAGGGAAGACAGCTTGAGGAAGTGGCCTTTACAATGAGCTCTAAAGGATGTGTAACAGCTACTTTGTGAGGCCCCCCACAACTTAGTGAGACCCTGTTTCAAAATAACAAATAAAAAAATAGGGCTGGGGGTGTAGCTCGGAGGTAGAATGCCCCTAGGTTCAATCCCCAGTAACACACACACACACACACACACACACACTCTCTCTCTCTCTCTCTCTCTCTCTCTCTCTCTCTCTCTCTCTCTCTTTCTCATACACACACACACACACACACACACACACAAAAGGATGTGTAAGGTTTCCTTGGTTTAGAGGGACGTGGAGTAGGATTGGTGAGACATTTTAAGCAGAAGGAATAGCTTGTGCTCAGGCCCAATTGTGGGAAAGGGACGGAGTAAGGGCCTTGTCGGGGGAGTGCAGGGAGAAGGGGAGAGTGAGATGCAAATTGAGGTACTGCGGCAGATAGGTATGTTGTAGGCCATGTTCAATGGTTGGTCCTTATGTCGAAGGCAGTGGGAAGCTACAGGACAGTGCACAAAATATGATGGAGAAAGTATTATGGAAAGAAGCTTGCACTTACAAGTTACACTCAGTTCTGATCCTGATCCTGCCGGTTACTATCTGTGTGACCTGGAGCATGTTCTTCTGCCTCAGATTCCTCCTCTAAAAATTGGGATAATCTGCTAGTGGTGGATGCCTGCAATTCTAGTGTATTGGGAGGCTGAGACAGGAAGATCGCAGGCCAGCCTCAGCAACTTAGCAAGACCCTGTTTCAAAAATAAAAACACAGAAAGGACTAGGGATGTAGCTTGGAGGTAGAATGCCACTGGGTTCAATCCCCAATACAAAAAAATAAAAGAAATAAAAGAAAAATTGGATAATCATGGCAGCACTCTAGGGGCACTTATGAGGTTAAAATACGGTAATGTATTTAAAGAACTTTTAGCATTAGAATATAGAAGGCATTATTTAAGTACTTGCTAAATTAAAAAGTGGATGGTGGGTTGTAGTATGTATATTTGTGGTACTGGGGATTGAACCCAGGGGCATTCTACCTCTGAGCCACAACTCCGTCCCTATTTTATTTTTTATTTTGAAACAGGATCTTGCTAAGTTGTGGAGGGCCTTGCTAAATTGCTGAGGCTGGTTTTGAACCTGCGATCCTCCTGTCTCAGCCTCCAAAGTACTGAGATGACAGGTGAGCCACCATTTTGAGCCACCATGCCTGGCTCAAAATAGCTTTTTTGGTTATTGTATATGCATTTTATCTCACCGCATTATTTGCTTATTATTGTGTATATTAAGGCATAGGTATATTAACATATGATTTTGTTTTATTTTGATAATGTGGTTGATTATTAATTATTTTTACAGCCTCCGCATGCTGGGAAGTTGCTGTCTGTGTTAAAGCACATTCCTCAGAAGTACGGTCCTGATGCCTTTTTCAATTTTCCAGGAAAGAGTGCTGCGGTAAGTAAATATTAAGCAGGAAGTCACTTGAGGTTTTCTTTTCCTTTACTTCCTGGAAGTACACTCCTGTCAGGTTCTGTGTTAAGTGGAAGCTTCTCTGCATGAGCTAACATAATCTTTATGATAATTATGCATGCTGCTTTTCCCTAGTTTAGAGGTGAAGAAATAGATGCTCAAAGCAATTAGGAAGCCATCCCTTAAAACTTGGGTCAGTAATGGAATAAGAACCTAATTCTTTTGAACACAGGCATGTGGTTCTATGAGTTTATCTCTACATTCTTAAGTAGCTGTTGTGTGTAACACCTTCACTTTGTGTCTTTCTGAACAGCCTTTTCTAGCATTAAATTTTCTTACCTCTATTTCTTTTGCACGTGGTATATAGATTAAGAATAACTTTTTTGTTGTTGTTTTGTTTTGGTACTGGGGATTGAATCCTGAGGCATTCTACCTCTGAGCTATGCCCCTAGCCCTGTTTTATTTTTATTTTGAAATAGGGTCTTGCTAGGTTGATGAGAATCTCACTACTTGCTGAGGCTGTCCTTGAACTTGCAATCCTCCTGCCTTAGCCTCCCAACTACTGGGATTGTAAGCATGTGCCACCACACCTGGCTGAGAATAACTTTTTGAAACTTACTAGGTGAATTTTCTGGACTTGTGAGTTTCTAACTATATTGGTCTCACCATTTTTACTCGCTGTTAATTAATTTATAAACAAGACAATTATGCATGGTAGTGATTATAGTGATATTTATAAATATTATAGGAGCACATTATATACTACATACATGTATATGGAAATTTTTTTTTTTTTGGTGGTGGTGCTGGGGATGGAACCCAGGGACAGTCTACCTCTGAGCTACACTCCCAGCCCTATTTTTTAATCTTTTTTTGCGGTACTGGGGATCGAACTCAGGGACATTCTACCTCCAAGCTATACCCCCAGCCCTATTTTTTATTCTTTATTTTGAAACAGGATCTCAGTAAGTTGCAGAGGGCCTCACTAAGTAGCTGAGGCTGGCCGGGAACAAGGATTCTTCAGTTTCAGCCTCCCAAGTACTGGAATTACAAGTGTGCACCACCATGCCTGGCTGGAAGTTTTTAAAAATCTAATTTTTTCATTTGTCAGTTTGCAAGCAAAAGCAACAAAAATTTTTAAAAATTTACTTTGGTCTTTTCTTTTCCAAGCTTACCATTTACTCCAATTTTACTTTGGTTCTCATAAAATCTTGTTGGTTTCTTAGGCCCTGTATAGCCAGGCAATAGCTACAGAAAGATATATACATGTATTTTAGTGACAGTTGAATGTTACATGCCTTAATACGTGACTTTCTTTGAAAAGTTTCATTGCTCATGGTTTTTTTCCCCACCTTTATTTTTTTAAAATTTTTTGCGGTATTGGGGATTGAACTCAGGGTCATTCTACCTCTGAGCTATACCCCCAGCCCTATTTTTTATTCTTTATTTTGAAACAGGGTCTCACTAAGTTGTGGAGTGCCTCACTAGGTAGCTGAGCCTGGCCTTGAACCCGGATCCTCCGGTCTCAGCCTCCCAAATGCTGGGATTACAAGTGTGCGCCGCCACGCCAGGCTTTTTCCCCACCTTTATAGTTTTCCCTTAAAAGGCATGTTAGATTTGAAGCTTTCCTGTATAACTTTTACTTTCTTGGCATTGAGCTCGTTATTTGCTTCTGATGTGAGAAAAATGTTCTTTCAAGATTAACTTTTTATTATTCATTACTCATTTAGTCATGCATGCAGTGCCAGGGATCCAACCCAGAGCTTCAAGCCTGCTAGGCGAGCACTCAACCCGATCTACACCTCCAGTGCTATTTTTCTAATGTACCATATATACATATATATATGTACCATATATACATATATATACACATATATATATATATACATATATATATATATACACATATATATATTTTTTGGTGGTACAGGGGATGGAAACTGGGGGCATTCTACCTCTGAGCCCCAGCCCCAGCCCTAATTTTTTTATTCTTTATTTTGAAACAGGGTCTCACTAAGTTTTGGAGGGCCTCACTCAGCAGTTGAGGCTGGCCATCAACCTGGATCCTCTGGTCTCAGCCTCCCAAATGCTGGGATTACAAGCGTGCACCACCACACCTGGCTTAATGTACCATATTATGATTTTATTATTTATAGTTTTCTGAGATTGTAATGTTTCTATTCTATTTATTTACATTTCTCTTGAGAAGTAGGGCCATTCAGATAACAGCTTTTCAAACTTTTAGAAAATAAATTTTTAAAATATATCAGTAACTCAGATCCTTTCCTTAAGCATAGCATTTAAAGTGTTCATGGATAAATAGTTCACATTTATTCTAATTTTTGGTGAGAGAAATAATGTTTTAGTCAGCATTCTCACTGTTGTGACCCCAACAACCTGATGACAACACTTAGAGGAAGGAAGATTTATTAGCTCACAGTTCTGGAGATTTCAGGGGTTTAGTCCATTTTAGGTCAGGTGAAGTCTGCAAACTCAGGGAATGGTACAGGGAGCAGAGAAAGCACAAATTCTGCTCTCATGTCACACCAGCTGGAAGCAAGAGAGAGAGCTTATGAAGAGGGTTCATGGACAGTGCCTCACTCCTAAAGCCACACTTCCAAGGACCTCTTACCATACTCTACTCGCCTAAGTAGTTACCACCTAATAAATCCATTACAGTGGATTAATCTACTGATGAGATTAGAAGCTTTATAATTCAATTGTATCACCTCTGAAGATTAATACATGAGCTCTTCAGGGGACATTTTATATCCAAACCATAATAGAGAACATATGTACACATTGAATTTCTATTTCTACTTTTTTTTTTTTTTTTGTGGCACTAGGGGTGGACTCGGGGGCATTCTATCTGTGAGCTGCACCTCCAGCCCTATTTTATTTTTGCTTAGAAACAGGGTCTCACTAGGTTGCTGAGCGTCTCACTACTTGCTCAGGCTGTCCTTGAATCTTTGATTCTACTGTCTCAGCCTCTCAAGTACTGGGATTACAGGCATGTGCTGCCACACCTAGCTAGGCCTCCAAGTTTCCATCTTCCTGCCTCAGCCTACTGAGTGGCTGATATTACAGGTTTATGCCACGATGCCTGGGTCTTCTCATTTCAATTTTTGGATGGTGTCCTTCGAAATTATGTTTTAATATTTTTTTGGTAGTGCTGATGATTGAACCCAGGACCTTGTACATGCTAGACCCTTAAATTTTTATAAAGTCCAATGCATGTATTTTTCATTTTTACTCCTGTGCTTTTGGTGGCATAATTAAGAAGGATTTGCTAACCCAAGGTCACAGAAACCCCACCCAATACCACACAGTCTTCATTACTATAGCTTTGTGGTAGATTTTGAATTTGGTAAACGTTTTTCTTCCTTTTCAAGATTCCTTTGGCTATTCAGGATCCCTTGTGTTATATAGTGTGATGGTGATTGTGTGTGTGTGTGTGTGATGATGATGAGGATGGAACCCAGTGGGCATTCTACCTTCAGGTTACACACCTAGCCCTATTTTATTTTGAAACAGAGTCTCACTAAGTTGATGAGGCTGGCCATGAACCTGCAATCCTCCTGTCTCAGCCTCCCAAGTACTGGGAATACAAGCGTGTGCGGCCATGCTTGGCTGTATGATGATCTTTTAAATAACAATTTAAACCAAAGTCAATTTAGACCAGTCATTTGTAAGATGACTTTTGAATATAATTAAAAATGTTATGAAATAATCTTCAGTTTTATATTTGTGGTTTCCAAAAAGAAACATAGCAAACTTTTTCTTCACTTTTTTCTTTCCATCATGGTTCATTCTTTTCTTTTTTAGTACTTTAACAACAAATTTCCAGTTTGATGTAACTCCCTATTTTTTTAAATTGGAACCTTTTTGGATATGTTTACTGTAAGAAATGAAGAAGGCAAGATTTATGTGTCCAGCAGGTTGCACTGAATGTTTCTTTCATTTAATACTGTTAATAAAATTAACACTCTTAATATGTATCTGGGAAAATTCAAAAGTCATTAACAGTCATCTTGTAGATATTTTAATCATGACCTAAAATAATATGCTAGAGCATCATAAAAATATATATATAATATAGCATTTTAAAGTCTCATTTTCATGATTCAATAAATTTTTCCACACGAGTCAGTAACTCTGAGTGTCTTTCCTCCAGGCCATCGCACTACCTCCTATCGCCAAGTGGCCATACCAGAGTGGTTTTACGTTTCATACCTGGCTTAGAATGGATCCTGTAAATAACATCAATGTAGATAAGGATAAACCTTACTTGTATTGGTATGTATTTTTGTAACTGGTTAGCGTTAATATCTTACTTGGAAAATAAGAATACTTAGAGGCAAAATAAAAACTTATTTTTGATAGTTTCAGAACCAGCAAAGGTCTTGGTTATTCTGCTCATTTTGTTGGAGGCTGTTTGATTATAACATCAATAAAATCAAAAGGAAAAGGCTTTCAACACTGTGTGAAATTTGATTTCAAGCCACAAAAGGTATGTAATCTTCTGAGTCATCCTATGTTAACTAGCTATGGTAGCCTTAAAAATGCTGTGATATTCACATACTATACATTCTTTTGTTATTTCACAACTCTCTACTGAGTTTAATAAATGATTCATCAATAAAATGTATAGCTATGTAGGCAGGTACATAAAGCAAATATTGCACAATGTTGAAATTTGAAAGCCAGTGTTTGTACTAGGTTTGGGGGGTTATATTTGGAAATTTTCATAATAATCTGAAAAAATTATAGTGATTAAATGCTCATTAATTGGGAACCTCCCTGAGTAAATATTATCCCAGAAGTTGAATATTGTATTTAATAAAGGCATTCTTATTTTATTAGTTTTAATTATAACTTACCATTTTTACTTATTATCAATATGGTTGTATTATGGGGAGAATCATTATCATTTTTGATGTTTTTTATTTACTCAGTGGTACATGGTAACTATAGTGCACATTTATAACCGATGGAAGAACAGTGAACTTCGATGTTATGTGAATGGTGAACTAGCTTCCTATGGAGAGATAACATGGTTTGTCAACACCAGTGATGTAAGTAATTTTAAAAATATTGCTGCGAAAAAAATTATTATTATTTTGTGGTCCTAGGGAATTGAACCTAGGGGCATTCTACCTCTGAGCTACACCCCCAGCCCTATTTTTTATTCTTTATTTTGAAACAGGGTCTCACTAAGTTGTAGAGTGACTCATTAGGTAGCTGAGGCTGGCCGTGGACCTGGATCCTCTGGTCTCAGCCTCCCAAGTACTGGGATTACAAGCATGCACCACCACGCCTGGCTTCACCCCCATCTCTTTTTATTTTTTATTTTGAAACGGGGATCTCAGTAAGTTGCTGAAGCTGACCATAAACCTGCAATCCTCTTGTCTCAGCCTTCCAAATACTAGGATTATAGGCATGTACCACCAAAAAATTATTTTTAAGGAATGAGACTTTCAAGCAAGAACAAATTTTAAAACTTGATTATAAATTTGGGGGTACCATAATGGTGGGTTTTTATAATTGTAATTTCACTAGCATGTTAATTTACTAATAGAAGTTGTTAATGTATCACCTCAGATATTACTCAGTTTTTGTCCTACAATTATTCTGGACAGAATAGAGATAGGAATTTATAGGTAGCAGTGGCTGACTCTTGAGTGTTTGAGTTCTTGGTCTGTTGACCACAATAAATCAGAGCTCAACTACAGGGTTCTGGTCATTTCCATGAATGAGTTAGATGATGCATGCCTATAAATTCTGTATGTGGTTCATAGCTGCTATAGATAACTAATATATTATTATTATTATTATTATTATTACTATTATTATTATTATTACTACTACTATTATTATTCTAGTGGTACTGAGGATTGAACCCGGAGTACTCTATTAGTAAACTACATCCCCAGCCCTTTTAATTTTTATCTTGAGACAGGGTTCTGCTAAGTTGCGCAAACTGGTCTCTAACCTATGATCTTCCTGTCTCAGCCTCCCAAGTACTGGGATTATAGGCATATTCCATTTTGCTTGGCTGACTAATATAATGTTTTCAGGATTTAAAAAGATATTCATAGGTTAGAATGAAATTAAAAATATTCTATTTGAGCTGGGCCTGGTGGCACATACCTGTAATTCCAGTTCTTGGGAGACTGAGACAGGAGGAACACAAGTTTGAGGGCAGCGTTAGTAACTTAGTGAGGCCCTCAGCAACTTAGTGAGACCCTATTTTAAAATAAAAAATAAGATAGGGCTAGGGATGTAGCTCAGAGTTAGAATGCCCCTGGTTTCAATCTCCAGTAACCCCTTCCCCCTAATTGTATTTTCCTTCTAATAACTTTTTTTTTTTTTTGTGGTACTGGGAATTGAACTCAGGGGCATTCTACCTCCGAGCTATACCCCCAGCCCTATTTTTTATTCTTTATTTTGAAACAGGGTCTCACTAAGTTGCAGAGTGCCTCACTAGGTAGCTGAGGCTGGCCTCGAACCTAGATCCTCCGGTCTCAGCCTCCCAAATGCTGGGATTACAAGCATGTGCCACTACGCCCGGCTAATAACATTCTTTTTATGAAAAACTAAAAACAAACAAAAACGAGCAAAATGAACACAACAAACAGCCCATCTACCACTAACTCCTACTTTTATAGCTTTTTGCTATACATATTGCATAATATTAACTGTACTCACTCAGGGTGTTAGATCACACAAACTTAGTTTGTAATCCCAGCTCTGTCACTTATTTAGTGTATCATCTTAGTTAATCATTAGGCCTTGTTTTTTTCCACCTAAAAAGGTTATAAAATAATATGTGCATTAGAAGGTTGTTGTGCTGCTTAGAAGAGATAATGATCATAAATCTGTTAGCAGAGTGCCTTGTAAAGGATGAGCACTCAATCAAATGTTAGTGATCCCCCCCCCCCCCCCCGTTTTTAAAATTCAAATAAGGATGCAAACAGAGGCCAATTCAGTAAGTCTTGTACCTGATGGCTCATTTCCTCCTCCTTGGATGCCAGCTATGAGACTTCAGAGTCACAAGAGTTCCTCTGACTCCTCTTTTACCTGCACTTTGTCATCAAGTTGTGTTTACTGCACTTTGGAAAACTTGCACTATCTCCTTTCCCATGATATCTTTCATGATTTCCACTCCAGATGGGAATGGATAAAATAAAATGCTAAGCAGTTTTATTCTCTTCATATGTAGTTTAGAATGGAAAAAGCATTTATACTAATACAGGTTTTTATTATTCCTGGAAGATACAATATTTTTTTTTTTTCTCTAATAAAATCTTCTGTTTTCATCCACAGACCTTTGACAAATGTTTCCTGGGTTCGTCAGAAACAGCAGATGCAAACCGAGTGTTCTGTGGTCAGATGACTGCAGTTTACCTTTTCAGTGATGCTCTCAATGCTGCTCAGATTTTTGCTATTTATCAGTTGGGCCTGGGTTACAAGGTACTTTACTTTCTGTTCATTGTTTAACCAACGTTAGTTGGACTTGATTTAAAGGTGGGTTATGTGTCGGAAGATTTGCCTTCTACTACTGAGCTCTGTCCCCAAGCCTTTTTTTTTTTAATTTTAATTTGAAATAGGGTCTTGCTACATTATTGCACACTGGCCTCAAACCTATGATCCTCTGTCTCAGCCTCCAAAGTAATTTACAGGCTGATACCATTGCAGCCAGCTCCTTTTACTGTATTTTTTTCATTCCATTTGTTTTGTTTTTTTCATTCCATTTGTTTCTGTCACTTTTATTGGTGCATTATAGTCTCACATGGACTTCTGTTTGACTTTTTTTTTTTTTATTACTAGTTTAATCTCAGCTAGGTATGGTGGTGTACCTCTATAATTCTAGTACTTGGGAGGCTGAGACAGAAGGATCACAGGTTTGAGGTTAGCCTCAGCAGTGTAGTGAGACCTTGTTTCAAGAAAAAAAAAGCTATTTAGAATTCTGTCTTCTAGAGTTCATTTATATTGATCACTTTATGGTTGGTGTCTGATACCTTATTTTGTCTATTAGGTGAGATAATGGTTCCCAGAAGGTTCTTGATGCTTGTTGGTATATAGTAACATCTGTTCCTCTAAAGCTTAGGTATCCAATCTAGTCTTCAATAGTCTGGCTTTTGCTTGTATTTGTTCCAGAATTTCTAAGCAGTTTGTTTAATTTTTCCAGATCCTCTGACCATTGATGCTCTTTTAGCTCTAGGTGGCGCCCTAAGCTCAAGTTTGCTGAGTTTGCTGTTGGTGTGCTGTGAGTGTTTTCAGCAGGAGAGGGTGACCCAAGACCTCATATGGGTTTCATGGGGTCTTGCCTTATTAGATAGGACTGCCAGTATAGTTAAATATAAGTAATGCCTTCTACCTGATTTTGGGGAGGAAGAATTCATCTCATGTTCTCTTATCAGCTTGAAAATTTTAATTTCTGGTTTTCTAAGGTTTTTTTTTTTTTTTTTTTTTTTTTTTTTTGCAGTATCAGGGATTGAACAACCCAGGGGGCATTCTGTATTCAAGCTATACCTCCAGTCCTATTTCTATTCTTTATTTTGAAATAGAGTCTCACTGAGTTGTGGAGGGCTTCGCTAAATAGCTGAGACTGCCCAAGAACCTGCAATCCTCCTGTCTCAGCCTCCCAAGTACTAGGATTACAAACATGTGCCATCACACCCAACTTCCTAAGAGTTTTGAATAAAAGGATGTTGAATTTTGTTAACTGAGTCAGATAATTTCTCTCTTTTTATTGGAGTATTTATAATCATGTACATTCAATGTAATTATAGATATTGTATGATTTAAATCTACTTTCTTGGTTTCCATTTGTATCTTCTATTCTTTGATTCATTTCTTGCTTTCATTTGGATTGTTTATTTTTTAGTGTTCTATTTTATTTCTACAGTTAATTATTCTTTAGTTTGGGTACTAGGGATTGAACCCAGGGGCATTCTACCCTCAAGTTACACCCCCAACACTTTAATTTTTATTAAAATTAAATTGCTCATTAAATTGCTCATTAAATTGCTGAGGATCTTGCTAAATTGCAATGGCTGGCCTTGAGTCTGTGATCCTCCTGTCTTAGCCTCCCTAGTATTGGGATTACAGGCCTGTGTCACCATGCCTGGTTTGTTTGTTTGTTTATTTATTTATTGTGGTACTGGGGATTGAATTAAAGGGTGTTCTACCTCTGAACTACAACCCCAGTCTTATTTTATTTTTTATTCTGAAACAAGGTGAGGCTGCCCTCAAACCTGTGATCCTCCTGTCTCAGCCTCCTAAATACTGGGATTACAGGCATGAGACAGCGTAATCCAGCTACTTTATGTAATCTTAATGGCCTCCCAAAGGCTCCACTTTTTTTTTGTTGTTTTTTTTTTGCAGTACTGGGGATGGAACCCAGGGGCATTCTACCTCTGAGCTATACCCCCAGTCCTATTTTTTTATTCTTTATTTTGAAACAGGGTCTCACTAAGTTGCGGAGTGCCTCACTAGGTAGCTGAGGCTGGCTGCGAACCCGGATCCTCCGGGCTCAGCCTCCCAAATGCTGGGATTATAAATGTGTGACCCCATGCCCTACCCAGGGGCTCCACTTTTTTTTTTTTTTTTTTTTTGCGGTACTGGGGATTGAACTCAGAGGCATTCTACCTCCGAGCTACACCTCCAGCCCTATTTTTTTATTCTTTATTTTGAAACCGAGTCTCACTAAGTTGCGGAGTGCCTCACTAGGTAGCTGAGGCTGGCCGCGAACCCGGATCCTCCGGTCTCAGCCTCCCGAATGCTGGGATTACAAGCGTGCGCCACCACGCCCGGCTGAGGCTCCACTTCTAAATACCGTAGTTGCAGTAAGTTTCCACTCTCACTATGGTGATTAAATTTCAACCCGAAACTTTGGGAGATTCAACTCAAATCATATCCAAACCATAGCTGGGTGGCAGTGGTGGGAGCAGGAATTGGAGTCCTGGGCCAAGAAGCAGGGAGAGACAGAAAGAAAGTGGGGGAAGGAAGAGATGGGGTCTTAGGATCCATTCGGAGAGTCCCCCCCATGACTGAAGACCTCCCACTGGGCCCACAGAGAGGCCCATCGTATTAACAGGACTTCCCAACACCAGCACCTCCTGGCACTGAGCCTTATGGTGACCTTTGAGGGACACTCATCCAAACTTGACAGTTTGGTAATTTTGGAATGGATATCAGGCATTATGATGTTTACCTTGTGTCTAGACTTTGTTGGTATCTTTTAAAGAGGGCTTTGTTCTGCTAGCTAGAAAATTACCTTTTATTAAGTTTAATTTTTTTGGAGTTTTTTGTTTTTGTTTTTTTTTGGTACTAGGGATTGAACCCATAGGCATTCTACCTCCAAGCTACATTCCCAGCCTGACTTTTTATTTCTTATTTGGAAACAGGTTTCACTAGATTGATGAAAGGCTTGCAAAGTTGTCGAGGTTGGATTTGAACCTATAATCCTCCCGTCTCAGCCTCCCAAGTACTGGGATTACAAGCGTGTGCCGGCACACCTGGCTTGTTTTTGTTTTTTAAGCTTTGTCAGTATGACTAGAATAACCATCCATACTCTGGATGATGTTTTTAAGTAAAAAGCTTTATTGAGATCTAATACACATACTGTGTCAGTCAGCTTTCCATTACTGTAACAGATACCTGTGGTAATCATCATATACAGAAAGAAGGTTTGTTTTGGCTCACAGTGTGGAGGTTTCAGTTCTTGATTCATCGACAGTGCGGCTTTTGGGCCTGTGACAAGCAGCATGTCATGTCAGTAGCATGTGGCAAAGCTGCTCACCTCATCGCTGGGGCTTGAAAGTAGAAAAAGAGGAGGGAGAGAGGGGCTGGAGTCCTTCTGTCTTTTTCAAGGGCATGCCCCAATAACCAGAAGCCTCCTGTTAGGCCCCACCTGCTAAAGTTTCCACTACCTCCCAGTGGTGCTGAGTGGAGACTAAGCCTGTACAACACATGGACCTCTGGGGGGATATTCGAGAGCCAAACTATAGTGCACATCATACCATTCGCCCATTTAATGTTTCTTCACGGAGTTGTGTTACCATCGTCATTGTCTAACTTTACATTTTGTGTACTTGAAAAGGAAATCCCTATTAATTCACAGTCATTCCCCATTTCCCTTTATCCTCAGTCCCTGGTAACCTCTAATTTACTTTCTTTTTCCATGGATTTGCCTATCCTGGACATAAATGGAACCATACAATACGTGGTCTTTTGTGATTAGCCTTTTTTAATTTAGCATAATGTTTTCAAGGTTTATCTCTGATGTAACATGTATCAGAACTTTATTCCTGTTTATTGCTATGTAACATTCCATTGCATGGCCCTGCTATGTTTTGTTTATTCATTAATCAGTAGAGGACTTCGGGTTGTTTTCACATTTTAGATATTATGAATAATGTGAATATGAACCCTTATGTATGAGTTTTTGCATGGATATAGATTTCATTTATTTTGTGTCTATTATGTAGAGTGGAATTGCTGCATTATGTATTTGAAGAACTTCCAAATTATTTTCCAAATTGATTATACCATTTTACATTCCCACAGTAGTGTGTAAGGATTCTAATTTCTATATCCTCTGAAACATGTGCTACTATCAGATTTGTTGGTTATAGCCATCCTAATGGGTATTAAGTGGTATCTCATTATTTTGATTTTCATTTCCCTGGCAATTAATGCTTTTGAGCATCTTATCATGTACTTGTAGTTTATTTATATATCATTTCTGGAGAAGGATCTTTATTCAGACTTTACCCATTTTTCTTTTTTTTTTTTTTTTTTTTTTTTT
>PVLC010002868.1:0-22398 GCA_004027655.1 Graphiurus murinus | reverse complement strand
TACCCATTTTTCAATTATGATTTTTGTCTTTTTATTGTTGAGTTACAAGTTTTTTTTTTTTTTTAACAAAATTAAAAATATAGCTGGTGTGGTGGTGCACACCTGAAATCCTAGTACTTGGGAAGCCGAGACAGGAGGATTGCAGGTTCAAAGATAGACTCAGCAACTTAGCAAGGCCCTCTGCAACTTAGTGAGACCATGTTTCAAAATAAAAAAATAAAATAGGGCTGGGAGTGTTGCTTAGAGGTAGAATGCCCCTGAGTTCAATCCTCAGTACCACATAAACAGACAAACAAACAAACAAATAAAAAAACATTTTAAGGACTTTGAAGTGTGTAGTTCAGTATTGTTAGGTGCATTCACAGTGTCTGTGCAGCCAGTTCCCGAACTTCTAGATTATGTTTTCACAGACTAGACGAGGTATGACATCGCTAGTCTGTAATTCTGTGGGACCACCACCATCATATGTGCAGTCGGTTCTTGATCAAAGCATTGTTAGGTGCTGTGTGACTAGATGAAGCAACTCTTGACAAAGCCGAAGGGAGAAATAGATAGCAGCACAATGATAGTAGGAAGCTTCAATACTCAGTTTTCAACAATGGACAGAACAAACCATACAGAATAACGACCGACTGGGCTTGACAGGCACCTCCAGGACCCTCCGTGCAGCAGCAGTGGAGCACAAGTCCTTCTCATGAGCACAGGGGCATTCTTCAGGGCAGAACGCATGGTAGGCCATAAATCAAGTGTTCACGCATTTAAGAAGACTGAAGTCATAGCAAGTATCTTTTTTTGACCATAGTGGAATGAGACTAGAATCTAATAGCTGGAGGAAATCTGGAAAGTCCACAAATAAGTGGTAATTAAACAACAAACTCTTAAACAACCAGTGAGTCAAAGAAGTCACAAGGGAAATTAGAAAATGTCTTGAGACAAATGAAAATGAAAACATATCAGAAGTTTTGAGATTCAGCAAAAGTAGTAATGAGAAATTTATAGTGGTAAAGACTAACATATGGAGGGATCTTCTTATTTGATATTGTTAGAAAAATTATACGTCTCAAATTAGAATGTCTTGTGTGACATCATATAACTGTTCTCTCTTTTTTTTTATTCATTCATAGGGTACATTTAAATTCAAAGCAGAAAGCGACCTTTTCCTTGCTGAGCATCACAAACTTTTACTGTATGACGGCAAACTGTCTAGCGCCATTGCCTTCACGTACAATCCACGGGCTACAGATGCCCAGCTTTGCCTGGAATCTTCTCCTAAGGACAACCCTTCAATTTTTGTTCATTCACCACATGCACTCATGCTCCAGGTACTGACTATCATCTTTTAAAAATATATTTGGTGGAAAATGTTGATGAATCATTGAGGTGTATTTAGTCACTTCTCTTAAATGCATGGGAATTTTCTGCTGTGTTTTATTTTTAATTGTTTTAGAAAATAAATCATTGAAATCTTTACTGTGTTTCATTTTCCAAGGATGTGAAGGCAGTTTTAACACATTCCATTCAAAGCGCCATGCATTCAATTGGAGGAGTACAGGTGCTGTTTCCACTCTTTGCACAGCTGGATTATAGGCAACACTCATCTGATGATGTTGACTTGACTATCTGGTGAGGACCTTTGACTTTTAATTTGATGGGAGAGTTGGTCTTCATCTTTGAACTCGAAATACCTTGCACATTTGTTGTAGAATCAGGTATTTTAGGAAATTTGTGAAGGTGGGCGTGGGGGTACATACTTGTAGTCCTAGTACTTGGGAGGCTGAAACAGGAGAATTGCAGGTTCATGGCCAGCCTCAGCTACTTAGTGAGGCCCTCTGCAACTTAGTTAGACCCTGTCTCAAAATAAAGAATAAAAGGCTGGGGGTGAATCTCAAAGGTAGAATGCCCCTGGGTTCACTCCTTAGTACTGCCAAAAAAAAAAAAAAAAAATTGTGAGCTATAAATGGTAGTATAAATCTGTATCAATTATAGTAGTATTAAGGTAATTCTGGCTTGTCATTAGGAAATATGAAAGTTCTAAAGACATAGTAAATACATTAGAATGAAGTTTTATTTTATTTTTATTTTTTTATGAGGTAAACCCCGAGCCCTATTTTTTATTCTTTATTTGAAAGAGGGTCCCTAACCCTAACCCTAACCCTAATTTGCGGAGGGCCTTACTAAGTAGCTGAGGCTGGCTGCAAACCTGTGAGCCTCCTGTCTCAGCCTTCCACATAGTGAGATTACAAGCGTGCCCCACCACGCCCAGCAAGAATGAAGTTTTATGTGGTAATATGGGTTTTTAAAAAATGTATACAGTTTTGTGTTCTAATTTGTGAAATACTTAAAATTGTTACTTGGCTACATCTCTAGCCCTGAAATAGAGAATTTTTTTATTGAGATAAATGGAAGGCAAGACTACATCTATTTAATCTAGCATTTCTTAAGTAGAATTGTATTTTTTAAACCATTGCCTCTTTTTAAATTCTAGTTCAACCTTGCTGGCGTTTATCATGGAGTTGTTGAAGAACTCGATTGCTATGCAGGAGCAGATGCTTGCCTGCAAGGGCTTCTTGGTAATAGGATATAGTCTTGAAAAGGTAAAGTTAGAAATAGTTTATGATTTTGATTCTTAATATTCAGGCCCTGACTTCACCTAAGTGGTTAAGAAATTCTGCCTGTAAGTGTGTCTCCTTGGTTGCTGAAAATTACTTAGATGAAAGTAATGTTTTGTTGTTTTCCCTTGCTTCTCCTATGAAGGTGGTGTTGAGCCTCGTGCCGTCTCTAACTTTGAGCATGGTTTGTGGGCTAACTTTTTTTCTGGTGTTGACAGCCTGTAATTTACTTACCTTACCTTGAATTAGTAGTGACCTGTAAACTATTTTTCTTTGCAGTCTTCCAAATCCCATGTCAGCAGAGCAGTACTTGAACTTTGCCTTGCATTTTCAAAATATCTGAGCAATCTGCAGAATGGGATGCCCCTCCTCAAGCAATTGTGTGATCACATTCTTCTTAACCCTGCCATATGGATTCATACCCCAGCCAAGGTAATATATGTATCTTGATTTTGCTTTGCTATCTTTGCTAAGTTTTTGTGATTGAGAAGAATGATAATTATGAGACTTTTCTTTTATTCTGATACTTACTACCAATGTAAATTTTCAGTGGATTGCCTTTTTTGACTAAGTGTACTTTTTTTGCTTTCCTGGAAAATTTGGAAGTCAATGTGTATTTCCTTTCTTTCTCCTTTTTCTTTTTGTAAACCAGTGTTATTATTTTTAAAAATAGAGCTATGGTCTTTATTTTGAGATGTTAATTCAAATAATTTCATTTGAGGTTATTTGAGAGAGATATTGTTTATTAACATACATTAAAGTTGACCAGTTCCAGTGTAAATGTATTTCCTAGGAGATGTTCTCTCTTTTCTTGCATGTGTTTATTTATTTATTTATTTGTTATCCCATTCCTTATCAGCTCACCATGCTCCTGCTTTTCCCCTCTTCTTACATGTTTCTGTCTTCCCCACAGATGTAGATAGCTGAAATATCACCTTTTCCTTAAAGGCAGGATATACGGCTCTTATTTAATCATTTTAATTTCATTTCACATTAATTCACATTATAAAAACATATGTCAAATAATTTTTTAGTACTATAACAACAAACCTTAGTTTTATGTGAATGTAAGTGAATTTGTGATAAAGATATGAATAAAATCTTTAGTAAGTCCTGAAGTATTAAATTGTCCTCAGAATTTAGTAATGTAGTTCTGCTTAATAAGCAGAACTTGAAATAGGGACATTCTTATTAAATTGCTTAATTATATCCATCTCAACTACATTGTTTCGAGAAGTTGAGTTATTTCAGACCCAGTATTTCCTCTTGCCTCCCCCTGCTCATCCACTTGTAGTGTCTGTCATTGTTTAGGTTGGAATAACACATACTTATTCTAGTTGTCAGAAAAAAATGTCTGCAGACTTTCTTGCTTTTCTGGAGCCATAATATCTTATTTTCAGCTGGTCTTTCAAATGTTAAAGAGAAAAACAGCTGCTGATTCTGACTGCCATTTGGAAATAATCAGAGGAGGCAGCTGGAGGTTGTAGCTTTTTATCTCCAGGTTAAATTTGACCTCTTTCTCTTCCATGACCCTCAGTCTTATTTCTTTTCAAGGATTGTTTCAAATTACTTTTTAAACCCTTTACTAAACACTTTTTTGTATTACTAGCCAGCATATTTATAAGGCATTGTATCTCTTTTGAAGTTCTCAGAAAACCTCTTATTAGATACTTAGTTGTAGGGAAATAGTTTTTAAATTTCATCATATGATTTCTTTAGGTTCCTTGTATTACACTCTGTCTCTTATCTTTTCCTTTTTTTTTTTTTTTATAAACAAAATGCCTTCTACTTTTAATAACCTTTTAATTTCCTTTTTAGAATCTGTAATAGATTTGATAATATTAAACTTTCCTGTTTCAGATGTCTGCTTTGTATATCTATGAGGCCTTTTATTTGCTTTACTTCATCATAAGGGTGGTTATAATGAAGGGCAGATCTAAATTTTGTTGGACATCAAGGTTGTATAGTTTGCCAGGGTGGGAGGGGAGCTCTTTAAGGAAAAGAAAACAATATAATGCATATAAAACTAGGATTAGGATCTTAAACGAGCACCTACAGATGAGTGGTCATGAAGTTTAAGCTTTATTAGCTTTAAGGTAAGTTCCCCTCAGATTACCAAAGTCAAAGTTATGGATGTATGAATCAACCTTAGAATTTGGAAAAGGAAACAGTGATTTATAATTTTCATTTATTTTAGATCTACTGAGAGTCTCTCTCTTCATTCATTCATTCATTCACTCATTCATTCATTTTTGTGGTACTTACTGGGGATGGAACCCAGAGGCGTTCTACCTTTGGGCTATACCCCAGCCCTGTTTTATTTTTTGTTTGGAAACAGGGTCTTGCTAGGTTGATGAGAGTCTCACTACTTGTTGAGATTGTACTTGAATCTGTGATCCTTCTTTCTCAGCCTACCAAGTACTGGGATCACAGGCACGTACTACCACACCTGGTTGAGAGATAGCCTTTTTAAAGACCTAGCAGAGAATATGAATTTTCTTATCTGTAATGATCTTTTTTTACTCAGTGTTTGTTGAGTGACTACTTCATGCTGAACATTATGGTTAGAGTGGAGAAAAATATAGATTTGATTCCTATCCTCATAGAATTTACATCTATTGAGAAAGATAGATGCTATATAATTGTGTGGTTATTGGATTACATAATGAGTGAACCAGGGTAGGTTTGTTCATAGCATATATTTAGTCTTGAAGTCTCATACATCTCTGTGTGCTGCTATGAATTCTATTCATTTCTCTTCTATCACAGTATCATTCTCAGAAGACTGACTTTCTCCAGTTTTCTCTTTGTCTAATTTATCATTTTTCTGCTAGATTTCCTGTGTATTTTCTTTTCTTTTTTTTTTTTTTTTTGTGGTATTGAGGATTGAACCCAGGGGCATTCTACCTTTGAGCTACACCCCCCAGCCCTATTTTTATTCTTTATATTGACACAGGGTCTCACTAAGTTGCAGAGGGCCTCATTAAGTAGCTGAGGCTGGCTGTGAACCCGGATCCTCCTATCTCAGCCTCCCAAGTACTGGGATTACAAGTGTGCACCACCACACCTGGTTCTTCCTGTATATTCCTGTTTTTTTTTTTTCTTCGGTGCTGGGGATTGAACCTCCATACCGCCAATCTACACTCTCAGCCCTATTTTTTATTCTTTATTTTGAAACAGGGTCTCACTAAGTAGCTGAGGCTGGCCTCGAACCCGGATCCTCCTGTCTCAGCCTCCCAAGTACTGGGATTATAAGTGTGAGCCACCATGCCCTGCTCCCTGTATATCTTAACATACCATTCTCATCATTTCTTAGCCTCAAAGCTTTTATTGTTCTCCTATTACTTTCATAATGAAGTAGTCCTTTATTTGGTCTTCACATCAGTTCTTCTCTCTAGGTTTTCTTGTTTAGAAACTCAGATCTCCTTGGGGATAGGCAGATACCAGAAGACTTCCCTTGAGCCCTGGTTCTCCATCTTGCTTGCTGATATAATCAAGTGGGAAAGGTTTTTAAAAACAAAAACAAAGGAGTGGTGGCTCCTACCTGTAATCCCAGTACTGGGAAGGCTGAGGCAAGAGGATTGCAGGTTTGAGGCCAGCCTCAGCAACCTAGAAATACCGTTTCAAAATAAAAAATAAAATAGAGCTGGAAGTATAGCTCAGAGGTAGAACGCCCTGGTATTTCAGTCCCTAGTACCACCACACCACCAAAAAAAAAAAAAAAAAAAAAGGAATAGCACTCCCTCCCTCCAGATTTTGATTTCCTTGGTCTGGGGTGTGACTCAGACATAGCATAGACATCAGTATTGTTTTTCTTTTTGGTACTGGCAATTGAATTCAGGGGCATTCTACCTTTGAACTACACCCTGAACCCTTTATAGTTTTTATTTTGAAATAGGATCTGGCTAGGTTGTTGAGGGTCTCAATAAGTTGTCACCATACCTGGCTCCTGTTCAATATTAAAAAAAAAAAAGTCTTCCAGCTCGCATGTTGGTGCATGCTTGTAATCTCAGTACTTGGGAGGCTGAGACAGGTGGATTGCAGGTTCGAGGACAGCCTCAGCAAGTAGTGAGACTCTCATCAACCTGGAGAGACCTTGTTTCCAAATAAGAAATAAAATTGGACTGGGGGTATAGCTCAAAGGTAGAATGCCTTTGGGGTCAATCCCCAGTAAAACACACACACACACACACACAATGTTTTGCAGGCTTTGTGTTTGTGTGTGTGTGTGTGTGTGTGTGTGTGTGTGTGTGTGTGTGTGTCTAGGGATTAAATCCAGGGGCATTCTACCCCTGGTCTACACCTCCAGTCCTATTTAATTTTTTTTTGAAACAAGGTATCACTAAGTCATTGAAGGCCTTGCTAAATTGCTAAAGCTGGCTATGAACCTGAGACCCTCCTATCTCAGCTTGCCAAGTACTGGGATTACAGGTGTGCTCCACCATGCCCAGCATTTGCAGGTCTTTTAATGAGGTTTAAGAACAATTGTTCTAGGTCTAGGAAAACCATTTATTTTACCCACCATTTTCCATGTTTGAAATGTCCTATTCTTCTGTTTGCCTGTCCTACTACTTGTCTTCAAAGCCTCCCTTAAAGCTGGCTATGGTGGTGCATGCCTATAATCCCAGTACTTGAGAGACTGAGACAGGAAAATTGCAAGTTCTAGGCCAGCCTGGGCAACTTAGTGAGACCTTGTTTCAAAGGAAAAATAAAAAGGGATAGGTATTTAGCTTGGATATAGAACACCCCTAAATTCAATCCCCAGTACCTCCCCCCACCCCACATATGCCCAGCTTAACACTACTTGATTGGTGAACCCTTTCCTTATTATTTTAGCTTATTCCACAATAGTTTGTAATACTTAATAGCTCTATGTCACTTAGTTAATTATTTTGTCTCAGGACCTTTTATATGTTTTTGTAGGTGTATTTATTATCTTTAATTTTTTTGCTTACATTTATGTCTAATTTTCTTCTTCTGAACATTATTTCAGCTAGTGAGAGATACTGTATTCCCAAAGATAGTATCATGTGTGTATGTAGATGTAAATATTTTCTGAAGACTGAGATAATGTGGTTAGAAATTTGAACCACACCATGGGAAGTGTTATATTGCATCAAGGTCAGATAAATTTGGCCTATTCATTTGAACAGCAGTAGCTACATGAAAAATGTATCTTTCAGAAAATCAGTGAACCTCAGCATATGTATGTTGTTTTCTGAATTTTAGTGGTCTTCTAATCCCTACTTTTAAGTGATCTAGATTCTGCCATATTTTATCATGTAAGAATACTAATTGATTCTTATTTTATTGACCTTGATGGTTTATTTGTGGGGCTTCTAAAAGATAGATATTTTGTTTTTTGCTTTCTAAAGAAGTCCCCATGTGACACTGAGGTATCTTGCAGAGGTAACAGTGAAAGTACTCCCACTAAACCGGGTGTAGTGGTATACTCCTGTAATCCCAGTACTTGGGAGGCTGAGGCAGGAGGATTACAAGTTCAAGGCTAGCTTCAGCAACTTAGTGAGGCCCTCTGCAACTTCATGAGATCCTGTTTCAAAATGAAAAATAAAATAGGTCTGTGGTGTGGCTCAGAGGTAGAATGCCTCTGGGTTCAAACCCCAGTACCACAAAAAGAAAAAGAAAAAAAAAAAAAGTGCCACTGTCCAGGAAGGGAACATAAACAGCAGGAGCAAGTGATCATGAGTAGTTTGGTTTGTGGACAAGGAGGGGATGTGTATGCTACACTTAAAGATGTTCAGTTTACAAAATATATTCCCCATCAATAGAATGAAACATTCATGATTTCACCATGAAAATAAATCAGCAGTCCTGGTTTTGTCCTATTAATACTAGACTATAGATATTGGTGAATGTTAGAGCCATAATTTCACTGAAATTTTGTGTGAGATGAAATGTGCAATGATGTGATAGCACTTACAATTATTTTTCTAATATAGGAGGAGCTTATATTTTGAAGCAAACATAAATTCTTGTGTTTAGTTTACTAGAATAACCCCTTCCTACTTGAGAGAGATGATACACATGTATAAAAATTGTAATGTTATGATTAAAATGCTATATCAGAAATGAGTTACTGTAGCAGAATTCTATTTTTCTAATAAATATTCCTCAAGATAAGCTTTATATTTTTTCTGTGGTTTCTTTCTTTTGGTTTATTCCCAATTTATTTCTTTTGAGTTACTCCTACTTTTTTTTTTCTTTCTTCTTCTTTTTTTTGGAGGGGGGTGGCATGCTAGGGATTGGACCAAGAGGCATTCTACCTATGAGTTACACCTTTTTGTTTTGAAAGAGTCTTACTTGGTTGCTGAGAGTATCTCTAAGTTGCTGAAACTGGTCTTGAACCTGCATTCCTCCTGTCTCAGCCTCCCAAGTACTGGGATTACAGGTGAGCTCCATTATGCCAGTTTTCTTTTTCCTTTATTGAGTCATTCCATCTTCTAATTTTCTTCAGAATAAAGAAAAATTCTAGCTTTTAAAGACAACCAAATAGCTGGATGTGGTGGCACATACCGTAATTCCAGTGAGACACTGTTTCCAAATAAAAAATAAAGTAGGGATGAGAGGTGGAATGCCTCTGGGTTCAGTCCTTAGTACCACAAAAACAAACAAAGCACATACAAAAAACAAGCAACTGTGTACATTGGAAACCCTCAGTTTATTATAAAGAAGTTACACAGCCGGGTGTGGTGGCGCACGCTTGTAATCCCAGCATTTGGGAGGCTGAGACCAGAGGATCCGGGTTTGCGGCCAGCCTCAGCTACCTAGTGAGGCACTCCGCAACTTAGTGAGATTCGGTTTCAAAATAAAGAATAAAAAATAGGGCTGGGGGTATAGCTCGGAGACAGAATGCCCCTGAGTTCAATCCCTAGTACCGCAAAATAAATAAATAAATAAAGAAGTTACACATGCTCAGGAATAATTGCTGATTGCTGAATGGGAATCAAAGAGTTATTTTTATGAAATAGTATTGCAAATATTTGATATTAGGAGGTATTTATGTTATAATACTTGTATAAAAGAAGAAATCATCTGGTTTGTTTTATAAAGACTATGTGTGTGTGCTTATATTTCAATGTCTAGTGTTACCTGATACAGATGTCATTAGCAAGATCAGCATCTTACTTTTTTGAGCACATACAGTGCAAATAAAATTGCCTGAGGGTGTTACTGGAAACGGAATAAGATGCCCATGGGCTTCTTTGATTGAATCTCTTTATTTTGTCTTTGTAGGTCCAGTTGATGTTGTACACTTACCTGTCTACCGAATTCATAGGTACAGTCAACATATATAATACCATCCGGAGAGTTGGAACGGTGCTTCTCATCATGCACACACTGAAGTACTATTACTGGGCAGTGAATCCTCAGGATCGAAGTGGTATCACTCCCAAAGGATTAGGTACATCAATCCTGTCTAGATGTTATGTTAAATGTATGGCAATTCAGGGGTTTTTTTTCTTGGCACTGGGGATTGAACCCAGGGGCATTCTACCTCTGAGCTATACTTCCATCCCTATTTTATTTTTATTTGGAAACAGGGCCTCACTAGGCTGATGAGAATCCCACTACTTGCTGAGACTGTCCTAGAACCTGTGATCCTCTTGTTTCAGGCTCCTGAGTACTGGGATTATAGGTATGCGCCATCCTGCCTGGCTCAAATAAGGATTTTTAAAAAGCATATTATTTATGCAGTTTTTCTAAATCTCATTATGGCAAAATTTTATTTTAGTCTCATTGATAATTTTAATAGTTTGTCCCAGATTGTGGTGGCACTTTTGTGGAAGAATATTACTTGTATTCGTATGACTTGTTTGGGTAACAAGTATGACTAAGATAGTTGTAGTGCACTGCAAATGAGAAGAAATTTGTAATTTGTTACTGGTATTGGTCCTGAGATTACTTATCATAATGAGATTCATTGAAAACATTGGAAGATGGATATTTCCTGCAGAAGTTGGGTATATTTGCTTCTAATAAAGGTAGAATGAATTATAAAAATTATAGTAATTATTTTCTTGCATAAACAGGACTTACTTGAATGAGTAATATTCATCATGTCAGCAGTTCATGGAAGGAGTCAAAGTAAAACTTTGAATTTAACTTTTACAAAACTTGCTTTAAACTGGCTATGTGAAAAAAAAAAGTTATTCAGTTGATAGAAAGTGGCAGTTTCAGGTACTACTGGTGAAGGTAGTAAGACTGCAGGACCTCATTTGTCTCTCTAGATTTACTAGTTCTTCTGTGCTAGCTGTTTTCACATATTCTCTCATTTTATAGTGTCAGAAAGCCAGCCTGCCTTCGCATCCTCACAGTTCTAAACCCAGCACAAGAGCCTCTGCCTGCAGCAGGTATTGTCAGCAAAAGTCTGTGCTGCGCATTGGTTCTGACTGTCACGTGCCCATCTTGGTGGCAGTTATATACTGATGGCCAGACTTAGAGGTGCCCTACCTTCAAATACATGGTCTTAAAGTGAGGATAGGTTCAGTCCCTTGGTAAAATTTAAAGGCTGTTGCTTGACATTAGGAGATGGATGCTGGGCAGCCAAACAATGTACATTGTCATTGTGGTCAAAGACTTCGGTTATATTTGAATAGTACTTTTTATGTCACCTTCAAAATAAACTCTGTTTTTAGAGGATATGGTGTCTATAATTTGGAAAGCTATGAGGGCACAACACATGGTGTGACTTGTTCAGTTGGCAGGGCTGTGGCAGTTGTAAGACCAGGTCAGAACTCCCTGATGACGGTTTCCTGGTGTAACCTGCAGTGTCTTGGGGGCCAGCATTGTATCCTGGCCTTCCTTTTATAACTAACTAGTGACATTGGGAGCGTCGAGTGTCTCGTACTTCACAGAAGAAGGCTGGACTGACATTGTGATTCCATTCTAACTCTTCAGCCTGTTTGTCTCAGAATCATCATGTGGAACAAATTTTAAACCATTTACTTCCTATTTTAATTGATCTTTTCAAGGCCATGGTGGTCCTGTGCTTTGGTGGTCTAGGAACTAGCTGTAAATAGTAATTAGTGGGCAGGGGGGGGAATTGTAGAATATATGAGGCAAACAGGTACCTAACTTGAATCTTGGAACAATGGTATTTGGTTTCAAAAGCTTTCTACTTGGGAATTATGTTTGAGACATGAAAATTGACTTAATGTGAGCCATGTGTGACCAGGACTTTTCCAAGCCTAGGAGATGTCAGAGGTAGTCAGCATAATGTTTCCCTTCTTCATGAACAGTACCGTGTGGTGAGGCATGCTTTTTTTTTTTTTTTTTACAAGAGTGTACACCATGGGTATGGGTAGCAATAGAAAAAGTTGTTTTCATTCTGAATTTACATATAATAGTATTGTTCAAAGTTTAGATTTTCCTTTTTTTAAACCTGTTACCTTACTAATACTTTCAGAGTCTTTTAAAACAAATTATAAGTGCAATATTGTTATTGAATATAAACTTTGTCACCTCATTTTTATGCTTTTGAAATCTTTTGACTTGTTCAAACTTCTTTGTTGTAGTGTCAACATAACGTACTTTGTGCATCTGGAGTATTGTGTATACATTTGCATGTGGGATCGAAGGCTTGTCTTTCAAGAGGCATAAAGGGGAGGTCGCTCTTTAGAAGACTGACCTTTATGTTTCTTAAAAGAAGTGGAAAAGCTATTAGGAATGAGAATTTTATACTTAGACTGCTTCGAGGTCTTTGAAATACTAAGTGTATGTGTATCTTTTTTAAAAGACGGACCACGACCTAATCAAAAAGAAATACTTTCTCTACGAGCTTTCTTATTGATGTTCATTAAGCAATTAGTGATGAAGGTGAGTTCATATTTCTTATCCTATAGCATCTTGTGTATTGTAGCTGATAATTTCACATAATACACAATCTTTATTTATTCTTTGTGGGTAAAGTTACATATTGGAAATTCTTTGAAAGATGTTTGTTACTTATAATATTTGTGTATTATAGTTGATAATTTCACATAAAACGCAGTCTTAGTTTATTTGTTCTTTGTTGAAAAATATTTCCTTTTTTAAATTCTTGTTTCTGTTGAGCATATGTGCATATAAGTTATTGCAAAGTTGGAGATTTCTAATTGTAATATATGAAAGCACAAGTGTATTCATTCTTTCATTCAGCAAATATGTACTGAGTTTCTGTTAAATACTAGGTATTTTTGTCACTAGTAGTGTAGGAGCCAACCAAGCTCTTAAAGGAGGTTTCATTTTTAGGATTTCCTTGTACCGTACAAAGAGATTTTGAGAAGCAGTGTTCCTGTATAAAGGTACCAGATATGTGTATGCCTTTAGAAATGATGACATTTTATCCCTTTTCATTTTATTATAGGTGAAGTAAGATTTAATAATTTTGTTACTGTTATTTGTGGTACCAAGATTGAACCCAGGGTAGTCTCTCTTCCAGCTATACCCAAGCCCTTTTTATTTAGTTATTTTATTTTGAAACAGGGTGTCACTAAGTTGCTGAGAGTCTTGCTAAGTTGCTGAGGCTGTCCTTGAACCTGTCAGCCTCCTTCCTTTCTTACGAGCATGTGCCACCACTCCCTGCTTATTACTATTTTTGAAGAAGACATTTTTGTTTTATAAGATAGCAATGTATAAGTGTTTTCTTGTTACCAATATTTTATGCAGTATTTTCTTATGTAATTTTATTTCTTATCCTTTATTAGCTGCTTCATAAGATTCTGGCAAGGGGGCCTTTTAGTGTGTTTAAGATTGCAGCTTTGTGCCGGGTGTGGTGGCGCACACTTGTAATCCCAGCATTCGGGAGGCTGAGACCGGAGGATCCGGGTTCACGGCCAGCCTCAGCTACCTAGTGAGGCACTCCGCAACTTAGTGAGACTCGGTTTCAAAATAAAGAATAAAAAATAGGGCTGGGGGTATAGCTCAGAGGTAGAATGCCCCTGAGTTCAACCCCCAGTACTGCAAAAAAAAAAAAAAAGATTTTATGACTAAAATTATTGACAGAGTAGATTGAAATTTTCCATACCAAGCTCATATTTAAATGTGCAGCATTTTTCTCTAACAAAATTACTATTCAAATTTTAAGCATTTGACATTTTATCTTGGTAGTTAAACTGTTCCTTTTATCCTTCAAATTTAATTTTAAGTAGAAAAGTTTGTCTCCTATATTTAGAAGAGTGGTAGGTGTGGCTATTACTCTTTTATCTATTATAACATCATTTTTGGCTACTTAAAGATTCTTCAGCTTTACTAAGTAGGATTTTACGTAAGATGTTGAACACAGATACTTATATGTCAAAACTCTTTGGATTTCTACACAGACTATATGTCGGTAGTGTTTCCCCAAATTTTAATTAAAATGTTTTTTGCGTGGTACTGGAGATTGAACTCAGGGACATTCTATCTCTGAGCTATCCCCCCAGCCTGATAGTTATTTCTTATTTGGAAACAGGATCTTACTAAGTTACTGAGGCTGGGTTCAAATCTGTGATCCTCCTGTCTCAGGCGCCCAAGTGATGGGGTTACAAGCATGCACCACCGTGCCTGGCTATTTTAAATTTAGATTCTATATTACATTATATTTTTAATAGGCTTATAGCAGTTGACCAACTCGACAAATCTATGTGTATAAGTTTCCCTTTATAAAGTGCTTTCCATGCGTAATCATAAGATACTTGCATTATGTTTCTGAAGGATTCTGGAGTAAAGGAAGATGAACTGCAGGCCATTCTTAATTACCTACTGACTATGCATGAGGTAATATTTGAATTCTGTATTTAGGATTTTATTTTTTGAGCATCATTATGGATTCTTTTAAAGCAAAAAGTTCAATCTTCACTAATTATATAACTGTAATATATAGTAAAATTGTCTAGGAACTAAATCCTAGCAACCTTCATTTAAAGGTTCTTTATTTCTATAGATGACTCTGAAAATAATCATGAAAAGCTTTAAAAAATATTAAAATTAGATAAACTATACCAAAGCATACTTCCAGAGTATTTCTAGGAACCAGTATAATGAATGGAAAAAATATATTTTGAAAAAGAGTGATTGAATTTTAAGTTTATAACACAATCTTCCACTGATTTAACATGTTCAAGTGTTAGATTACTTATCAGTAATGGAATTTAAGTTGTTTGATTGAAAGGAAAGTTGAAAATTAAATAGGTTGATATATGTTTTTTTCCCTTTAATTTTTTAGCACTCTGAAAACTCAATATATGCCAGATTCAATCTAACTAAATAATCTGATTAAATTAGAGTGTAAATAAGTATAATTTAGAAATTGATGGAAGATCATATCACATTTTAAATGATAATTTACATTCCAATATTATAATTCATGTATTGTACATTAATAACTATATTTTAACATGGATTAGTGCCTTTTAAAATTATTAATAATTGAAAAGTAATGATCAGACCTACTTTATTAATTTGTACACAAAAATGACTTAATTTCTTAATTGGATCATATTTGGCTCAAAATTATTAATGATTATGATTCTTTTCCTCCTGAGTACCATGTTGTGTTTTGATTTTCCTAACCAAATATAATAGTTAACAAGTTTTAAATTGAAAATTCTAGTAATCTGTTCTTATATGTGACTTTGTTCTATTAACTCTAAAGGAATAATGAAAGACTTCACAGGAGACAAGTGGAAGTCATTGTGATCCCACGTTTTCTCTCAGGGAGCTTTTAGGTTCACACTTCTCTGAAGGCTTCCTGCCCTACTTCTAGATTGTCCACTAACCAAAAATTAGGTATACAAGTAGCTTCCATGGCATAAATTCCAAAGCACGAAAGGAAAACCTGGAGTTAGGGTAGCCAGCCTAATGAATCTATGATAGTTGCCCCACCCTGCTTTGGGTCCGTAATTGCCCCACTTGGTCCTAATGATATGCATACAAAATGGAATATCCAACAAAGGCTGCAAAAGATTTTCATGAAGACTTTTGAGAGGCCAGAACTCATGTATGCCCCTGTGCTAATGTTCTGTAAACATTACCCCACACTGTACCACATATGTATGTTAACTCAATAAACATTTAATTCAAGTAACATCTTTAATAGAGGTGATGGACAATATATAAGAAGTATCCAGTCATCATTTTCCAGAAAGTGTTCTTTTATAGCTATTTTCTTGAGAGGCATGCTGGGCTAAATATTCTAGGTTAAATAAGTTTAGGAAATAATAACCTGTTGCTTCTACCTCTATCTCCAGATTCTCCACATTTATTAGTATATTAATGATTACTCTGATGTGTTTTGCTATAATAAAAAAGAACAATTTAATTTCCCCTATTCTCCCAATTTTTTGATGTATGAGCCTTCCAAAAACAAAGCCAAACCCATTAGGACAGATCTACTATTTCTGTAGAATATGCGTTAGGGAAATACTGATTTGATATACTATAAAAGGCATTTTATTTCTTTGATGAAAAAATTATCTGGCTATTTGATGATGTATAGTTTGATTTATTACAGGTGAATGTGTGTATTTAAAGAATCTAATTTGTTTAAAACAATTATGTACTGCAGATGTCTATTTTTTCAAAGTTGAAATTTTTATTGCTTTTCAAAGTATTCAGTCCTTAAATACATTGCCTTTTCATCATTTCTATTTTTTAAATTTCTAATATAACTATAGGATGACAATCTAATGGATGTCCTACAGCTGCTTGTTGCATTAATGTCAGAGCATCCTAACTCTATGATTCCTGCTTTTGACCAAAGGAATGGTTTACGGTGAGAGCTAATATATCAAGAGTTTTAATTATGTTTAATATAGGGGATTAGTTTGAAAATAATTGGGAAGATTCTTAAGTATAAAAAGTACTATTTGGCCGGGCGTGGTGGCGCACGCTTGTAATCCCAGCATTCGGGAGGCTGAGACCGGAGGATCCAGGTTCGCGGCCAGCCTCAGCTACCTAGTGAGGCACTCTGCAACTTAGTGAGACTCAGTTTCAAAATAAAGAATAAAAAATAGGGCTGGGGATGTAGCTTGGAGGTAGAATGCCCCTGAGTTCAATCCCCAGTACCACAAAAAAAAAAAAAAAAAAAAAAGTACTATTTGATTTTACATTATAAAATTAGTTTATAGCAGGCAACGACTTAAGATTTAAGGTCCATTCATTTTATGTATTATGTTTTTAGAATGAATCTTACACTATATTACTCTTTATTTTGGGAAGACAGATAAATCACTCCAGTGTTTTATATGGTGAGTGCTATTGTAGAGCTATTGTAAGGTTGACTTCTTAAGCAGAGTAATCTTCAAGTCCTAGAACAGTTGTATTCAATTGTGAAGCTCTTTTCTCTCTTTAAAATTTTATTTCTTCTGTCAGATATGGTGGCACATGATTGTTAACTTAGCTACTTGGGAAGCTGAGGCAGGAGGGTTGCACATTTGAGACCAGCCTTGGCAACTTAGCAAGATCCTTTCTCAAAAAATAAAAAGGAGCTGAGTGTGGTGGTGCATGCCTGTAATCCCAGTACTTGGGAGGCTCAGACAGGAGGAGCACAGGATCAAGGTTGGCCTGGGCAATGTAGAGAGACTCTCAGCAACCTAGTGAGAACCTGTTTCAAAACATAAAATAAATAAAAAGGACTGGAGGTGTAGCTTGGAGGTAGAATGCCTCTGGGTTAAATGCCCAGTACCACTCTTGCACATACAAAAAATGGGGTTGGGAGGCATTGGGGATTTAGCTCAGTGGTAGAGCACCTTGGATTCCATCCCTAATACTGCCCCACCATCACTTCTGCCTTCTAATTTTGAATCATCATTGTATTAGTTTTCTTGGGTTATCATACCTGAGTAGATTGGACAGTTTACACAGCAAAAGTTTATTTTCTCATATTTCTAGAGACTGGAAGTTTAAGATCAAGGTACCAGCAGGGTTGGTATGTGGTGAGGGCTCTCCTCTTCTATTGCAGACCTCTTCCTTCTGTGTCCTCACATTGCAAGTGGAAGAATGGGGGGAGCAAGGGAGACAGGGAGGAGAGAGGGTTAGAAGACAGAGAGGGATGGAGAGAAGGAGAAGAGAGGAGAGAGAAAATGAATGAGCTCTTTGTTCAATCTCTTCTTATAAGGATACTAATGCTATTGGGGTTTCACTTAACCTTAACTACTTTTTTAGAGGCCATATTTTCAAATTTAGCCACACTGGAAGTTAGAGCATGAGTTGGGGGGGGGGCACACAAACATTTAATTCAGAATACTTTCAACGACAAACCATAATACCTTCCTTTGACGTATAGGGGAGTTTTACATTTTTCTCTTAATAAAAGGTTTCTGGGCCATAAAAGCGTCATACCTACTTTGTTGAATGATTAGCTAAGTTAGTAATTATCTGGTTATAATAAATTTCCCATATTAATCCTAACATAAATCCTTTCTTTGATATTCACTAATACTAATTCTCTATAAAATAGAAAGTGATTTTATTTGTTGTACTTAAGGAATATATTTTCAGAGTTTTCCAGAGAAACAGAACCAGTTGTATGTGTATGTATAGATATGGTGTGTGTGTGTGTGTTTGTGTGTGTGTGTGTAAATGAGAGAGAGAGAGAGAGAGAGAGAGAGAGAGAGAGAGAGAGAGAGAGAGAGAGAGAGAGAGAACTTTTAAGGAATTGGCTTACAAGATGGTGGAGGCTGGCAAGTCCAAAACCTAAGAGTTGGGCTGACAAGCTAGAGACTAAGGTAAGAGTTGATGTTGCAGTTTGGGTCCAAAGGCACTATGCTGACAGAATTTACTCTTCCTATAAAGGGGCCACTCTTACTTTCTGCTCCTTTATCAAGGCCTTTAGCTGATTGGACAAAGCTCACACTTGTTATGAAGCATAATATGCTTTACTCAAAGGAGGAAGGACCGTGTCCAGTGAGCACTTGTAAACCTGCAGTCTTTGATCTGTGCTCCCTGTGACTGTTTACAATCGGGTTTCCAGACTTACTGTGTATTTAAATAGGATAATATAGGCTGGGTGTGGTGACTCACGCTTGTAATCCCATACTTGGGAGGCTGAGACAGGATGATCACAGGTTTGAGGACAGCCTCAGCAAGTAGTGAGACTCTTGTCAACCTAGTGAGACCCTGTTTCCAAATTAGAAATAAAATTTGTCTGGGGGTGTAGCTCGAAGGTAGAATGCCTCTGGGTTTAATCCACAGTACCATCCCCCATCGCCACCCCCACACAAAGGATAATATAATATCAAGATATATCTAGAATCTTCAAGGAATGGATATTTCTAATAAACAGCTTGGCTTTTATTGAGTTTAAATCTTTCTTCTAATAAAGATCAGACCATTTTCACTCTTAGTAGGCCTATTAAGACAAAAGATAGTAGGCTTATAAGTACTTAGTAGCCAGGCATGGTGGTACACGCTTGTAATCCCAGTATCTGGGAGGCTGAGACAGGAGGATTGCAAGTTTGTGATAGCCTCAGCAACCTTGTGAGGCCTTTAGCTAAATATAATTTGCTAGATTTATGTACTATGGTTTTGTGGTGGCTGTTTTGTAATTATCATCAAATTTGAGCAGTGTTAGGTCCTTGTTTTTTCTTCCTTTTTTTTTTATTGGTTAATTGTAATCATACATCTTAATGAGGTACAAGCTGTCAGAGGCATACATGCACCAGCACTCATTTAACCTTTCCCCAATTCCCACCCCATTCCCTCCTCCCTCAGCTTAGTGATTGACTTTGATATGTTTGTGCATGTACATCATATACATTAGGGTATTTACCTCTCTTCCCCTCTCCCATCACCTTCAGTTAGGTCGCCTTCTTTAGCTCATCTAAGGTTTCTCCTTCTTTGTCTAGAGTCCCTCCCGTGATGCACTTTCTCCCTAGCCTCCGCATATTAGGGAGAGCATATGATTTTTTTTTTACTTTTTGTGACTGACTAATCTCACTTAGCATAATGTTTTCTAGTATAGTTTGAAGTCAGGTATCATGATGCCTCCCTCCTGTGTGGTTTTGTTGCTAAGAACTACTTTGGCTATTCTGAGTTTTTTGGTGTTCCAAATGAATTGAAGGGCTGATTTTTCTATTATGTGTCTAGAAATTTGTCAGTTTCTTCTAGATTTTCCATTTTGTTGGAGTATAGTTTTTCAAAGTATTTTTTGTTAATCCTCTGGATTTCCACACTGTTGGTAGTAATATCACTTTTTCATCTCTTATTTTAGTAATTTGGGTTTATTTTCTCTTTCTTTTGGTTAGGTTGGCTAGTGGTTTATCCATCTTGCTTATTTTCCAAGAAATCAGCTTTTGGTTTTGTTGATTTTCTGTATTTTTTTAAATTCTCTACTTCATTGATTTCTGCTCTTATTTTAATAATTTCCTGTCTTCTTAGCTTTGGGGTTAGACTCTTCTTGTTTTTCAAGGGCTTTGAGCTGTGTCATTAGGTTATTTATTTGGTGATTTTCTGTTCTTCTTATGTGGGCACTCAGTGCTATGAATTTTCCGTTTAGTACTGCCTTCAAGCAGTCCCAGAGGTTTTGATAAGCCGTGTCTCTATTTTTGTTTGTTTCTAGGAATTTCTTAATTTCTCCCCTTCTTCTATGATCCATTCCTCATTTAGCAGTGTGGTGGTCAGTCTCCATGTGTTTGTGTGGTTAGTGTGGGTCTTCTTATAGTTGATTTCTAATTTCATTCCATTGTGGTCTGAAAAGACATAGGGGATTATGTCACAGTTTTTGAATTTGCTAGTACTTGCTTTGTGGCCCAGGATATGGTCTGTTTTGGAGAAACTTCCATGAGCAGCTGAGAAAAATGTGCATTCAGCTGTAGTTGGGTGATATATTCTGTGTGTGTCTAATAGATCCATTAGACACATTATTTGTTGGTCTGAGGCATCTTTACTGACCTTTTGTCTAGAAGATTGGTCTAGTGGTATGAGAGGAGTGTTGAAGTGATCCTGTTTATTGTATTGGGATCTATGTGTGACTTAATATCACAAAGAGTTTGTTTTAAGAAAGTGGCTGCACTTATGTTTGGGGAATAAATGTTGACTCTCATTATTTCCTCTTGCTGAATTGTTCTTTTACCAGTGAAAAATGACCTTCTTTATCTCATCTGATAAGCTTAGCCTTCAAGTCTAATTTGTCTGATATCATAGTTGCTGTTCCTGCTTGTCTTAGAGTTCCATTGGCATGGATTATCTTGCTCCAGCCCTTTACCTTTAGTTTGTGAGTCTCTTTACTTGTAAGGTGTGTTCTTGCAGCCATCATATATGTGGATTCTGGTTTTTAATACATTTTGCCACTTTATGTGCTTTTATTGAGGAGTTGAGGCCTTTTATGTTCAATGTGATTATTGAGAGATGATTTTTAATTCCTAACATTTTGAATTTTAACTTCTCTTTGAGGTAGTGTTCTTCTTTGCTTAGTTTTTTGCTTGCTGGAAATTGTTTCTCTGGTTCTGGTGTTTATTTGTTAGTTCTTTGTAATTAATCTCTTTGAATATTTCTCTCTAGTGCTGGTTTAGAAGACATAAATTCTTATAGCTTCTGTTTGTCATGGAAAGTTTTTATTTCCCCATCAAATTTGAGAGATAGTTTTGCTGGGTAGGAAAATCTTGGCTGCAAGTTGTTCTTTTTCAGAGTTTGGAATGTGTTGCTCCAGGCCCTTCTGGCTTTCATGACTTGGTTTGGGAGGTATGGAGTGATTCTTATTGGTATGCCTCTAAATGTCACATGGTCTTTTATTTTCATCTCCTTTATGATTATCTCCTTGGCTTCTACATTAGTCAGCTTATTATGTTGCAAGGTGAACCTTTTTTCTGATCTTGTATAAAAGGGTTTGTATATGCTTCCTGTACCTGTGTGTTGACCTCTTTTTCTATGTTTGGGAAATTTTCTGATATTACATATGCTGGGCATGGGAGTGCATACCTGTAATTCCAGTACTTGGAATATTGAGACAGGAGAATCATAAGTTTGAGGCCAGAGCTGGGGATGTAGCTCATTTGTAGAGCAACGTGAGTTCAATTCCCAGTACCACATACACAACACACACATACATGCAAACACATATATGTATATATTTTAATCTTGTTTATCATGGGTTACTTTTATAATTTTCCTTATGCTTTTCTGTTTCCAAATAGAGATGTGTATATTACTTATAGCTTTTTATGATTAGATAAAATTGTAAGTCTCATTGAAGCAGTACAGATTTTTTTCTGTAATGTATGAATTTTTTTTCTTTCTTTTTTTTGTGTATGTATGTGTTAAGTAGTAACTAAACTTTGATTAAAAAGCTGTATAAAGAAAGGCACAGTGATGCATGTCTATAATCCCAGTACTTAGGTGATTGAGGCAGGAGGATTGCAAGTTCAAAAACCAGTCTTAGCAACTTGGCAAGATAGTATTGTTTCAAAATAAAAATAAAACAGGGCATCCCTAGGTTCATTCCTCTGTACAAAAAAGAAAAAAAAAAAAAAACCTCATAAAAAACAAGCAAGAAAAAAATTTAGTTTTTATTTTCTTAAGTTAAATAATTGAATAAAGTTAGTGTCCTGATTATTAAAAATTTTCTAGTAAAGCTTGTGTTAAAAAATGACTAACTTAGCCGGGCGTGGTGGTGCACGCTTGTAATCCCAGCATTCGGGAGGCTGAGACCGGAGGATCCGGGTTCGTGGCCAGCCTCAGCTACCTAGTGAGGCACTCCGCAACTTAGTGAGACTCGGTTTCAAAATAAAGAATAAAAAATGGGGCTGGGGGTGTAGCTCGGAGGTAGAATGCCCCTGAGTTCAATCCCCAGTACCGCCAAAAAAAAAAAAAA
>PVLC010002867.1:90340-107153 GCA_004027655.1 Graphiurus murinus | reverse complement strand
GGCCAGCCTCAGCTACCTAGTGAGGCTCTCTGCAACTTAGTGAGACCCTGTTTCAAAATAAAGAATAAAAAATAGGGCTGGGGGTGTAGCTCGGAGGTAGAATGCCCCTGAGCTCAATCCCCAGTACCGTAAAAAAAAAAAAAAAAAAAAAAGAAAGAAAAAGAAAATATCATAAGTCAAAAATCATTGAAGCCGAGCCAGGCTTGGTGACGCATACTTGTAATCCCAGCATTTGGGAGGCTGAGACTGGAGGATCTGGGTTCGAGGACAGCCTCAGCTACTTGTGAGGCACTCTGAAACTTAGTGAGACCCTGCTTCAAAATAAAGAATAAAAAATAGGGCTGGAGCCGGGCATAGTGGCGCACGCTTGTAATCCCAGCATTTGGGAGGCTGAAACCGGAGGATCCGGGTTCACCGCCAGCCTCAGCTACCTAGTGAGACACTCTGCAACTTAGTGAGACCTGGTTTCCAAATAAAGAATAAAAAAAAAAAAAAAAAATAGGGCTGGGGGTGTAGCTCAGAGGTAGAATGCCCCTAGGTTCAATCCTCAGTATCAAAAACTCCCCCAAAACAAAAAACCCCAAAACAAACAAACAAAAAAATAACCAGGGCACTGTCTCAGGCCAGGGCCCCCGCTACACCGCCCTTTTCACCTTTGCTCTTTGTCCCTCCGGCCCTGTGCCTCTTTCTTCTCCGGGCACAGGAGCACGGTCTGTCTGGACGCTTAGCTTGCTGGCGACCTGCCGTGCCCAGCCGCCTGCTTGACCCTGTGGTGTTCGTTTAACTGGGGATGAGCTGCTGCTTCTGCCCCTGACTCCCCTGCCCGCCTGCAGCTCTCGCCCTCGGTCTGGTGCCCGCCTCGCCTGGGTGCAGGAAGTCCCCACTCCGCCTCCCTCTCCCAGTGGAGGCCGGAGGCCACCTCTGTCTTTCTCCACCTTCTCAGCTGTGGATACACGTACACTCTGGATGTGAGGCCCCAGCACTGGCCCTCTTCCCCTGCCCCTTCTGATTTGGATCCCCGCTCACGGCAAAGCTGATAGGATAGTGTGGACTGTGAGTCCGAAAACCTGACCCAGAAGCGGAGGCCTTGCCCTCTGGCTGAGGCTGGAGGGCGTGGGCCTCGGCCCACATGACAGTTCTCAGCTCTGGTCACATGTCACAACCAGCTGGGTGTGCCCCAAACGTTGAGGCCTAGGTTCCCCCCAGTCCCTTCCACATGGCCAGGGTGGAGCCCGGGGGTTGGCATTTGGGGAACCCCAGACTCGTGATGTATAATAATGGCTGAGGAACTCTGGAAAGGGCTTTTTTTTTGGAGGGGGGATTTATTGGGGATTGAACCCGGGGCATTCTACTTCTGAGCTAGACTAGACCCCAAGCCCTATTTTATTTTTTGGTTTGAAAAAGGGTCTTGCAGCCGGGCATGGTGGCGCATGCTTGTAATCCCAGCAGTTGGGAGGCTGAGACAGGAGGATCCGGGTTCGCGGCCAGCCTCAGCTACCTAGTGAGGCACTCCGCAACTTAGTGAGACCCGGTTTCAAAATAAAGAATAAAAAATAGGGCTGGGGGTATAGCGTGGAGGTAGAATGCCCCTGAGTTAAATCCCCAGTACCGCAAAAAATAAAAAAAAGAAAAGAAAAAGGGTCTTGCTAAGTTGCTGAGGCTAGCCTTGAATTTGCAATCTTCCTGTCTCAGCCTCCTGAGTGCTGGGAGCACAGGTGTACACCCTCAGCGGCTCATGGAACTGGAAGCCCATCTCCTCCCGCCTGGGCTCCGGAATGCCGGTCACACGCACCGGCAGCAGCTGCCTCCCAGCTATGCACACGCACACGCACACATACACACACACACATGCGCACACACACACACACGCACACGCACACACAGGCACCAGTCAAAGGGTGACTTACAGCCTACTTCCTCAGGCAATGGAGGCGGGTTCTGTGAGGCCCCTGAGCTGTGGGGAGGGGTTTGCGTGGTTGAGGGGCCCCGCTGCAAGCTCTCCCTGGGGCTCTGGGGCTGCCTCTGACTGGTGGTTCCCTCGGCCTTCACCTGCCCTGTGCCCGCAGCAAGATGTCCAGGAGGAGGCCGCCGTGCTGCACTTCGTCCTCCTCAGCGCCCCCTGGGCCGTGCTCTGCTACTATGCGGAAGACCTGCGCCTGAAGCTGCCCCTGCAGGTATGGGGCACGGGTGTGGGCTTCAGAGGTCCTCAGGACATGGGAGACAAAAGGTCCTGGTGGTCCTCGCCCTCAGGGTGTGGGGTCAGGGAGGCCTAGAGGTCCCCATCCCCAGGGCGTAGGGTGTAGAAGGTCCCCATCCTCAGGACATGGAGGGGAGGGGGCCTGGAAATCCTCACCTCAGAGTGTGCGGGGCATTGGGGCCTGAAGTCCCTTGCCGCAGGATGTGGGGGCACTGGGGCCTAGAGTTCCCCACTGCAGGATGTGTGGGGCAAGGGGCTGGAAATCCTCACCTCAGAATGTGGGGGCAGAGGGGTCTGAAGTCCCCCACCGCAGGATGTGGGGGTAGGGAGGCCTGGAAGTCCCCGCCGTGCTTACGATGGCTCCCTGTGTGCCAGGCTCAACTACCAAGGCCAGCGCTCCAGGAGGGCTGCCCACTGGGGCACCCACGGGGGGCACCCCAGGGCTCCTCCCGCCCAGTGTCAGGCCAAGCTCCAACAAACCCACTGGGCGGCCAGGGTGGGTGCCCTCCATAGCGGGCCGGGGAACTGGGGAGGGGCTGATGGTGTGGGGCGACTGAGACCCCCGCCTGTGGACATGGGGTGGAGCTGGGCAGTGGCTCTGGTGACCCAAGGACACCATGCCTGGACGTGGTTCCCCCGCTAAGGACTCACGCTGGCCTTGGCCATCCTAGAGTGGATGGACACCCTGCTCCTCCAACGAGAGGGGCTCTGGGCCTCAAACAGACAGACAGAACCACCTTCAGAGCCTGCAGCCCAGCGCGCCGGAGCCCTTTCCCTCTGCCGAGCCCTGGCCTGGTGCCGGCTGGCAGGGCTGCTCCCCACCTCCCTGCAGAGACTCCCTCTCTTGGGGCCGGAGGACTGACGCATGTTTCCTCCCAGGAGTTACCCAACCAGGCCTCCAACTGGTCAGCTGGCCTGCTGGAGCGGCTGGGCATCCCCAATATCCTGTTGGAGGACGTGCCCGATGTGCCCTCCGAGTACTACTCCTGCCAGTTCAAAGTGAGCAAGCTGCCGAGGTAAGACCCACACCCGCCACGCCCGCCACGCAGCTTCCTTCAGGGCGGATGGAAGTGTGAATGAGTGAGCTCCCCCCAAGCCCTCCTCCCCCGGAGATGTTTGTTTGTTGTGGTACTGGGGATTCAGAGCTATACTCCCAGTCCTATCTTTTTTTTTTTTCGGTACTTGGGATTGAACTCAGGGGCATTCTACTTCTGAGCTACATCCCCAGCCCTATTTTTTATTCTTTATTTTGAAACAGGGTCTCACTAAGTTGTGGAGTGCCTCACTAGGTAGCTGAGGCTGGCTGCAAACCCAGATTCTCCAGTCTCAGCCTCCTGAATGCTGGGATTACAAGCGTGCGCCACCACGCCTGGCTTGTTTTTCATTTGTTTTTATTGGAACTAGGGAATGAACCCAAAAGCATTCTACCTCTGAGCTTTTGTTTTGTTTTCAGTACTGGGGATTGAACTCAGGAGCATTCTACCTTTGAGCTACGAGCTATACCCCCAGCCCTATTTTTTTTTTTTCAAGTTTCCCAAGCTTTATTTATTGCCAAAAGATGAGGCAGCCTTTGCCCAAGTTGCCCCTACTGCTCCTTTAAGCTCCCTGCACAGACTGTACCATCTAGTGATGGAGTTTCTTGTTGTCCTATTTTTTTTTTTAATTCTTCATTTAGAAACAGGGTCTCACTAAGTTGCGGAGTGCCTCACTAGGTAGCTGAGGCTGGCCGTGAACCCGGATCCTCCGGTCTCAGCCTCCCAAATGCTGGGATTACAAGCGTGCACCACCACGCCTGGCTTCCCAGCCCTAATTTTTATTCTTTATTTTGAAACAGGGTCTCACTAAGTTACAGATGGCCTTACTAAGTAGATGAGGCTGGCTGCAAATCTGATCCTCCTGTCTCAGCCTCCCAAGTTCTGGGATTACAAGCATGAGCCCGGCTCCTCTCCTGGAGTTTTTCTTTTTTTTTTTTTTTTTTTTTTTTTTGCGGTACTGGGGATTGAACTCAGGGGCATTCTACCTCCGAGCTATACTCCCAGCCCCATTTTTTATTCTTTATTTTGAAACCGAGTCTCACTAAGTTGCGGAGTGCCTCACTAGGTAGCTGAGGCTGGCCGCGAACCCGGATCCTCCGGTCTCAGCCTCCCGAATGCTGGGATTACAAGCGTGCGCCACCACGCCCGGCTTCCTGGAGTTTTTCAACAAGGGACCTGAATTCCACCAGAGACACTCGCCTGCACACATACTTGTCTAGATGTCACCTTTATCAGTCAGGGCAGGGCAGTTGTACTGTGGCACAGACACGCCCCAGACCCCACTGGCTAGACACACAAGGTTCATGTTTTAGTCCTTTTTTTTTTTTTTGCGGTACTGGGAATTGAACTCAGGGGCATTCTACCTCCGAGCTACACCCCCAGCCCTATTTTTTATTCTTTATTTTGAAACCGAGTCTCACTAAGTTGCAGGGTGCCTCACTAGGTAGCTGAGGCTGGCCACGAACCCGGAATCTCCGGTCTCAGCCTCCCTAGTGCTGGGATTACAAGTGTGCGCCACCACACCCGGCTTAGTCCTTTCTTAATGCTCAGCCTATCCAGACCGCGGCCGTGCAGTGGCTGCTCAGCCCCACATGTGTCCTGAGCCGACCACAGGCTCAAGTCAGCCGCCCGAGGGCCCTGGGGCTCTTCCCGGCATTGCCAGGGGTCCCCACACCTGCCTTCCTGATCAAATCAAGGCTTGCAGCCTGGTGTAGCCTGCAGATTAGGGGTTCCAGGCGGCAGGGCCATGGGGTCCTGAACTAAAAGTCTCCTGTGTCTGCCTCCCACGCTGCGGCCCTCCTTTCGGGGCTGGTGGGATTCAGCCATATTCACTGCGGCCCCTCAGCGGGGTGCCCAGGATGCCTGGGTAGGACTCTGGTCAACACCAGGCACTGTCCCACACCCAGGCTTTGGCTTCTTTCTGCCCCGCTTTCCCGTGTGTGTGTGTGTGTGGTGGAGGCGATGTGATGTCTCAGGAACCCGCCATGACCAGGCACCATGCAGGTGGCAGTGGGTCCCCAGGGAGTGGGTTTGAGGAAGTGTCCTGCGGGTCGTGCGTGTGCCTGTGTTTGCGTCTGTGTGCTCTGCGTGTGTGTGATCCTGGGTGTGCACAGGTTCTGTGCTTTCTACCTGCCCACAGGTTCCTTGGGAGTGACAACCAGGACACCTTCTTCTCCAGCACCAAGAGGCACCAGATTGTGAGTAGGGTCCTGTCATGGCCCCCAAACCCTGACTGGGCCCAAAGGGACCTGCCAGCCCGACCGTCAGGCCCTGAGCGGGGAGCAAGGCCGCCTGTGGCCAGAAGGCTGAGGCGCGGGGGCTGTCCTGAGCTCACTGGACAGGGGAGGACATGCTGGGCTGGGGGGGCACACCCAAACTCCGCAGCAGATCAAGCGATGGCCAGTACCCTGCCCAGTGCCCCCGTTGCCCCCGCCCAGACAAGTAGTGTGCTTAGGCCACCAGGCCCACCGCAGCATCTATCCCCTGAGCAGATGGGACAGAGCCAGGCCTTGTGGGGCGGGCCGAGGTGCCAGGGCAGGAGGACCCGTGGTCAGGCAGGGTCTAGACAGGCCAGCCCGGTGCCCCTGCTCCTTGCTGAAGGGCGCAGTCCCCGCACAGCACCCTCACAGAGCTGTCGTCCCTGGGGCGGGGCGCTTGTGGCTGGCCTGGTTCACACCCTGGACTCTCTGGGAGGAAGCTTGCCCCCTCAGGTGACAGGGTGCTGAGTACTCAAGGCCTCAGGGACTTCATCAGGGCCACCATCATCTGTCACCGGGGACTGTGGAGGCCTTGTGGCTTTAGCCCCAAGATGGGCCAGCCAGGGTGCCCCTGCCATCCTCCCCCTGCCCCGCAGCTGTTTGAGATCCTGGCCAAGACCCCCTACGGCCACGAGAAGAAGGGCTGGTTTGGGATTGACCAGCTGCTGGTGGAGGGCGTCTTCAGTGCCGCCTTCCCCCTGCACGAGGTAAGTGCCGGGCGTAGGGCGGCGGGGGCTGTCCAGGCTGGCTGCACAGCGGTCAGCATACACTTGCAGCCTGCCCCTGCTGAGCACTCTGCAGGCCCAGCCCCAGGTCTGGACGCCACCTCCTACCAGAGGTGCCATTAGCTCCCCATCCCAGTCACTGACCTCTGGGATCGGCCTCTCCAGACCTTTCTCCTGCCCTGGCCTCTTGGCCACCCCAGGGGTCAGAGTGTCCCCTCCCCAGAGAGGCTTCCTGGACTACTGACCTACCTTTTCTTTCCAAAGCTGCAAATTAATTCTGCGCCGGAGCGTGGGCTCCTGGGTCTGGCCTGGCACTGAACCCTCCCCCCCTCCCGCCGGGCCTAAGGGTGCCTGGAGCATGCCCGAGGCTGGGGAGCCCTGGCCGCCAGACAGTCGCCACACCCAATGGCCTCTTGACCCCAGGGCCCCTTTGCAATGCCCCCAGCGGGCCCCCAGGCCCCGGGCCTCAACCAGCGCCAGGTCCTGTTCAGACACTGGGCACGCTGGGGCAAGTGGAGCAAGTACCAGCCCCTGGACCACGTGCGCAGGTACTTCGGGGAGAAGGTGGCCTTCTACTTCGCCTGGCTCGGTGAGTCCCGCCCCACTGTCTTGGGGCCAGCTGGGCTCCCTCGCTGGGTCGCAGGTCCACCAGTGTGTCCCCTGGGGAGCCCTCCTGCATGCCCCACCGAGGGCTCCGGGAGTCCCTTCTTCTGTGGAGATCCCTCCAGAGTCCAGCTGCCATGTGCTTGGAGCTGCCCCCAGAACTTCCGCCCCAGGGAGGCCACCCCTGCCTGGACAGCTGGGCGCGTGCCCTCCCTGGGTGCTGCTCTCGCGCTCTTCCTCCCCCGCCCCCCCCATCCCGCAGGCCAGCAAGGCGAGGCTGGAAGGCCTCAGAGGGCGAGGAGGGCAGGGGAGCTGGGTCTCCAGCGAGGCCCCAGAGGCAGTTTTCACAGGGGTCCCGGGCACATGAGGGTCAGCTGGGGCCAGGACAGTGCACACCTGAGACAGGGGTGTAGTCCTGTGCGATGGTCCTGGTGGGCCGGCATGGGTGAGGTAGGCGTCTGTGGTGATGCTGGCTTTTCCTGGGGCTGGGACACCGGTGGGCACCAGCAGGACACAGGGGCTTCTCCAGCCCACCCACTGTGCTGTGTGGCACTAGGCAGGGCTGGGAGGTGAGGGCCCAGGAGGTCGGGTCCTCTAAGCCTTCCTCAAGGCCTGGCCCCAGCCGGGCTGGCGTGGGTCCCTTGGAACAGCGGGACATGGCAGATCGGGTCCCTGACAGCTGGCCCCTGGCATCCCCTCCACAGGGTTTTACACAGGCTGGCTCTTGCCGGCAGCCGTGGTGGGCACGGTGGTGTTCCTGGTGGGCTGTGTCATGGTGTTCTCCGACGTACCCACGTAAGTGTCCCTCCACTGCCGGGCCCTGCCCAGGCCTCACGAAGGTATGTGGCGACAGGCACAGGTGCCAGGCTTCGAGCAAAGCTGCGGGAGGCAGGTGAGGAGCCCGCTCCTGCTCTCAGGTCACAGGTCCTGTGGGAAGGCTAGATGGCTGACAGGACAGCTGCTCCCAGGCCGACACGGGGGACAGGTGTGCACCCAGGCTGATACAGGTGGGCAGGTGTGTGTCCAGACTGACACAGGTGGACACGTGTACTTCAGGCTAACAGGTGTGCACCCAGGCTGATAGGTATACAGGTGCCCAAGATGACAGGTGTACAGGAGTGCTCAGGATGACAGGCACACAGGTGTGTTCCCAGGCTGATTTTATTGGCACTCACCCTGTTCATCACAATAGTGGGAGCTTTACTTACAATAAATAAATGACTGAGTTTGTATTTTATTATAGAGCTTTGCTTTATTTTGTGATACTGGGGATTGAGCCCAGGGGCATTTTACCATTGAGCTATACCCTTAGCCCTTTTTTTTATTTTGAAACAGGGTCTTGCTAGGTTGCTGAGAGTCTTGCTACATTGCTGAGACTATCTTCAAATCTGTGATCCTTCTGTCTCAGTCTCCCAAGTACTGGGATTACAGGTGTGCGCCACCTGGCTGAGCTTTATTATAAAGCTGAAATTTCAAAAAGTTACCTCAAATTTCTTAATGTATGTATTTAATAAAAACAACTAGTTTTTATTTTATTTTTGTGATACTAGGGATAGAACCCAGGTATCTTCTACCTCTGGGCTACACCCCTAGCCCTATTTTATTTTCACTTGGAAATAGGGTCTCACGAAGTTGCTGAGAGCCTCATTAAGTTACTGAAGCTGACTTCAAACCCGCAATTCTCCTGTCTCAGCGTCCCAAATACTGGAATTACAAGTGTGTGCCACCACGCCCGACTCAACTAGTTTTTAAAGTGCTGGGCCTGACAAAAGCAGAAATGGCAGAGAGAGGGCACGGGTTGTCTGCTGGGAGGTGGGTGTACCCTCCCCCAGCTCCGAAACCTGTGTCCGGCAGGCAGGAGCTGTGCAGCAGTGCAGATGACTTCGAGATGTGCCCGCTCTGCGCTGACTGCCCCTTCTGGCTGCTCTCCAGTGCCTGCACACTGGCCCAGGTACGAGGGGTGGGGGTGCCAGGGTGGGGACCGCAGCTCCCCCAGGCCTGGCCTGGCTCAGCCTGAGCTGGTTCCTGCCCTTCCTGCTGCCCCAGCTCTGACACTCTGTAACCTGGCCCCTCGATCGGAGAATACCGGCACAGTTGCTGCCCTGGGCCTCGCCATGTGCACTGGGGGCCGGCACCCTGCCCCACGCCAGGGAACCTGGCTGCGCGTCTTGGGGCTGCTGGAACACATTCCATGTCAGTTCCAGAGACCACAAGTGTGAATCTAGGTGCTGGCGGGCTGGTTCATTCTGGAGAAATTTCCTCTCCTTTCTGGAGATCCTGGTGTCCTTGGCCGTGGTGGCGTCACTCCCTTCTCTGCCTGTCTTTTCTCGGCCACATCTGCACGCAGTCTCCTATGTTTTGAGGACCGTTGTTGTGTTTACAGCCCCTCCCCCATCTAGGCAGGGCACGCTCACCTGGAGACCCTAACCTTCCATCTACGGAGGCCTTCGTTCCAAACGATCCAAGGATGCAGGGGTGTGACCCTCTGAGGCCACAACTCAATCCATTTGAGTCACCCTCTGGCCCCTAGCCCTTCCCCCAACTTCATGTCCATCCTATGCAAAATAGTCACTCCACCCCAATAGCTAAGTCCCAAATCTCCCCTAATATGATCAGCCCCAAAGAATCCCAAACCTGGGCTGGTAAACCTCTTCAACAGGCATGGGTGGGGCTGAGTGCCAGCCTCCCCCAGGCAAAATCCCTCTCCCCACGAATCTGTGCACTGGGAGACAGACCTTCCAAAGTACAATGGTGGACCGGCAGGTGGAAACCCTGCGGGTTCCAAACGGGAGGGACGGGGGCTGAAGGGGCCGGCACCGTGCACCCTCCCACCCCGCAGGCTGGCCGGCTCTTCGACCATGGCGGCACCGTCTTCTTCAGCCTGTTCATGGCGCTGTGGGCCGTGCTGCTGCTGGAGTACTGGAAGCGGAAGGGCGCCACGCTGGCCTACCGCTGGGACTGCTCCGACTACGAGGACATTGAGGTGGGCCGCACCGCTGCCGCCGGGCGGAGACCCCGCCTCACGGTGAGGGCCACTGCTGCTGACCGCACTCCCTTCCAGGAGAGGCCTCGGCCCCAGTTTGCTGCTGCGGCCCCCATGACAGCCCTGAACCCCATCACTGGGGAGGAGGAGCCCCACTTCCCCGAGAGGAGCCGGGCGCGCCGGGTGCTGGCCGGCTCCGTGGTGCTCATGATGATGGTAGGGGGTCCCCGCCACCACACACCCCGTCCTCTGGCTCAGCCCCTGCCTTGGGGCCAGGGCTGCTGCCCTTTCTGGGCACAAGAGGCCCCCTTGTCAGCTGTGGGTCCTGGACATCAGTGGGTGTGTGCCATTAAGGGCTCTGGGAGGGCTTCCCCCCGGTGTGGGCCTGCAGCACCCATAAAGGGCCGCCATCCCTGCCTCGCCTTAAGCCAAAGGTATCTAATTAATAGAACCCTTCCAGCCGGGCGTGGTGGCGCACACTTGTAATCCCAGCATTCGGGAGGCTGAGACCGGAGGATCCAGGTTCGCGGCCAGCCTCAGCTACCTAGTGAGGCACTCCGCAACTTAGTGAGACTCGGTTTCAAAATAAAGAATAAAAACTAGGGCTGGGGTTATAGCTCGGGGGTAGAATGCCCGAGTTCAATCCCCCCAGTACCGCAAAAAAAAAAAAAAAAAAAAAAAAGAACCCTTCCTGCCCAATGCCAGGAATTCCCCGTGGTGGCTACAGGGAGGTGGGTGGGGGCACGGACCTCCAACACTGGGTGTAAGGACAGTGTACAGTGGCTTTCTGACCCCCAGAGGTATCCCCACATCAAACCCTAACCCACTCCAGCTCTGCCTGGACAACCCACCAGGAAGATCGGGTGTATCCAGGTGGAGGCCGCAGCAGAGCCCACGGTGCATGCAGAGGGCCGTCAGCGTGTGGCTGGGGCGGGAGCTCACAGCCCTTGCCCCCTGCAGGTGGCCGTGGTGGTCATGTGTCTCGTGTCCATCATCCTGTACCGGGCCATCATGGCCATCATCATGTCCAAATCAGAAAACCACCTCCTCGCAGCCTGGGTGAGCCGCTGCCACCTGCTCCCTGGGGTTCCGGCCATCCCGATGCTGTACTGCGACCGCGGTCTCCCGGGGCTCTGGGCCTGTCCTGCCCTGCTCTGACTGCTGCCTCCCACCAGGCCGCACGCATCGCCAGCCTCACAGGGTCGGTGGTGAACCTCGTCTTCATCCTCATCCTCTCCAAGATCTACGTGGCCCTGGCCCACGTCCTGACAAGATGGGGTGAGTGGCCCGGCTCAGTGGCACAGGCCTGTAATCCCGATACTTGGGAGGCGGAGACAGCAACTTAGACCCTGTTTCCAAACAAAGAATAAAATGGGTCCAAGGCAGAATGTCCCTGAGCTCAACCCCCAGTACCACAGAAAAGAAGATGGGGTGAGGGGGCCACCGCGGCCAGTGCTGACCAGCCAGAAGCTCAGGAGCCTGTTTCTTTTTTTTTTGTGGTACTGGGGATGGAATCAGGGGCCTTCTACCTCCAAGCTCCACCCCCAGCCCTATTTTTTTTTTTTTTTTGCAGTACTGGGATGGAACCTGGGGGCATTCTACCTCCAAGCTCCACCCCCAGCCCTAGTTTTTATTATTTATTTTCAAACAGGGTCTCACTAAGTTGCAGAGGGCCTCACTGGGTAGCTGAGGCTGGCTGCGAACCCGGATCCTCCTGTCTCAGCCTCCCAAGTACAGGGATTACAAGCCTGTGCCACCATGCCCGGCTCTCAGGGGCCTGTTTCTAAATGGGGTGTCAGAGTCTTCCCCAGAAGCTCCCTGAAAACAGCATCAGTAGGCTGGGTGCAGTGGTGCACACCTGTAATCCCAGAGACTTGGGAGGCTGAGGCAGAATTGCAAGTTGGAGGGCAACCTCGGCAACTTAGCGAGACCCTGTCTCAAAATAAAATAATAAAAAAGGGCTGGAGATGTAGCTTAGTGGTAGAGCACTGGCTACCATGCGAGTCCCCACTCCCCCGCCACCCCTGCCTGCCAGTTCCTGTTTCTCCATCTCTATCTCTGTCTCCATCCCCATCTCTGCTGTTATCTCTGTCTCCACCTCCGTCTGTCCCTGCCTCTCGTTCCCTAAGGACAAGGCTCCTGGGCCAGTCCACTAATTTGCACGCTGCTGTCTGTCACCAGCCCTAGCGTCAGGCCCTGGGGGAAGCCCCGAGGTCTCAGAGAGGGACAGAGTGGACACGCCTGGCTCCAGCTGGGGAGATTTTGAAGTTAATATTTAAGCTGGATGTGGTGGCACACACCTGTAATCCCAGTACTTGGGAGGCTAAAACAAGAGGACTGCAGGTTTGAGCTCAGCTATTTAACAAGGCTTTCAGCAACCCAACGAGACCTTGTTTCAAAACAAAACAAAACAAAAAATTGGGCTGGGGGTATAGCTCAGAGGTAGAATGTCCCTGAGTTCAATCCCTGGCCACACACACACACACACACTCACTCACTTAAGCCAGGTGAGGTATAATCCCAGCTGCTTGAGAGGCCAAAGCAGGAAGATTGTGATTATATTCGAGGCCAACAGGGGCAACTTATTGAGACTCTGTCTCAGAAATTTAAAAAAGGGCTGGGGATGCAGCTCAGCGGTAGAGCGCTTGCTGGCCCAGCATGTCCGGGCCCTGCCTTCCATCCCCAGCACCGCACACGCACGCCTTTGACCCCTCCATCATAACTTCTTTGCATCTCGCTGAGTAGTAGAGGTCTCACGGGAGGGCGGCGGGGTGCAGGCCTGCAGACTGAGGGAGACCTGCACACAGAGATGCACCGCACGCAGACGGCGTTCGAGGACGCCTTCACCCTGAAGGTGTTCATCTTCCAGTTCGTCAACTTCTACTCCTCGCCAGTCTACATTGCCTTCTTCAAGGGCAGGTGGGTGGCACCTCTCTCCTGCCCCCCCCCCAAACCCCCCCCCCCCCCCGCTCCAGCGTGCTCAGCAGGTGGGGAGGGACAGCAGCGGTGTGGGGTGCCGGGGACTGCTCGCTGCCTCTGGGTGGCACCCCCACTGCAGCCGCCTCTGCTTCTGTTGGCTCAGCACCTGTCACCCATGATCTCAGTCCCGGGTCTCCCTAGGTTTGTGGGGTACCCGGGCCACTACCACACCTTGTTTGGAGTCCGCACAGAGGAGGTGAGTGACATCCACTGTGGCCCTCAGGCTCCGACCCTGCCTGCCCACCCTCCTGCCTCTGTCCCAGCCAGGGTCGGCCTTGCTGCCACTTCACATCTGCCCCAAGCCCTTCAGAACCTCGGCCGCAAAGCACTCGCAGCCTGCTGGACGGCCCGGGCCTTTCCCCACTAACCCGGTGGAACGCTGGGCTTGGCATGCTGCGGCCAGCTGCCCTGGGCTCTCCCGCCAGCACGTGGGGGCTGTGCTGTGACTCAGGGCCAGATGTGAGCCCGGCTGCTGTGTCACCACGTGGGTCCCCAAAGCAGACTCCAAAGATTCTGGTGCAAGTGACCAACGGGGCGTCATCTCCAGAAGCACAAGAGGGGGCAAGGAACAAGTGCCACCCTGCCAGGGCCCTCTGAGACACTGGGGAAGGCTCAGAATTGTCCCCATACATCCAGTCCCATTGGCTACGTGACAGCAGTCCCCGAACCTACTGAACGCCTGGCCTGAAAGATCCCTTCTCCTTCCAAAGAGGGAAGAGCAGAGGCTCCCCAGCGCAGGAAGGGGCCCTGGCATGTCCCGAGGGAGGGGCCGGGCAGAGGCCACCTTTGAGGCTAGAAGGCCCCTCCCCCGCTAACCTGGAGCCCCTCTGCAGTGTGCGCCTGGAGGCTGCCTCATCGAGCTGGCACAGGAGCTCCTGGTCATCATGGTGGGCAAGCAGGTCATCAACAATGTGCAGGAGCTCCTCATCCCGTGAGTCACCCACTTGCCCTGGCTGGGAGAGAGCTGAAGGGGTGAAGCTGGATCCAGGAGACTGCCAGGTGCCGGGCTCAGCTCAGCGCCCAGCAGGCTCGGGGCCCGAGTGACCCTGTGACAGTCATCTTGCACAGGATGACGTGACCCCCCCCCCCCCGTGTATGACGATGCCACATAGAGCCCCCATGACAAGGCAGCACACAAGTGCCCCTGTGTGATGCAGCCGTATGCGGCACGTGCCCCAGTCACACAGCCCCACGTGACACGGCCATAGGCAGCGTGTCCACCAGCTGTGACACAGCCACACAGAGCCGCATACTGTCTGTTCTCTAGGACTCAAATACCCTTACCTACTCCTTCCCAGCCTTGGCCTAGGCACCTCTCTGCAGTCCCAGGACGCTTCCCTTCTCCCCAAAGCTTTTGTCGCCTGTAGCTGTAGAGCAGGGGCCATCCTGGTTGGATCTCCCCCACCAGCCCAGGTGGCACACCGGAGGCCATTCTCCTGCAGGAAGCTGAAGGGCTGGTGGCTGCGGCTCCGGCGGCTGCGCTCCAGGAGGAGGAAGGTGGGAGCGGCTGTGGGGGCCGGGCCCACGCCCTGGGAGGCCGACTATGAGCTGCTGCCCTGTGAGGGGCTGTTCCACGAGTACCTGGAAATGGGTAGGAGCCATATTGGAAGCCGGATGCAATGGGGAGGGTGGCACCCCTCTCTGCTCTCCCAACTGATGGAGAGTGGAGGGAGCTGGGAAGCTGGGAGCTCTGCAGAGGCCCTAGGGAAGCCGGGGTTCCTGCTGGAGGCCCCCCAAGGCTGGACTGCTGCAAGAAGCAAGGGAAGAAGCGGCGTGCTGGGGAGAGCAGGCCCCGGGGCCCCAACAGATCGGGTACACCTGGGCAGCAACAGTCTGGGAATGATTTTCTCCAAAAATTTCCTCAGGGACCCCCCTCCGCTATGGTCTCACCAGGTGGTGGCCCATGCCCCCGCCACCCTACCTGCGGGTGATGGTGACTTTTGAGAGCAGGTTCTTCCTGCAGCCCAGGGTCTGGCTGAGCTAACAGGAGAGAAAGAATCCTGCCATGGTCCTAACCTAGTCAGTGTTGTGTCTGAACCCAACACATCTTTCTGAGCTCCTGGCAGCCCTGGGTGAAGGGTGGTAGTGAGTGGTGGCATCGATCTGTGGGAGCGTGGAGTTGGTGCTGCCTGTCCCAGGACAGGGACCACCGGGCGTGATGATCTTATCTCACTAGTAACTTTGCAGAAGACCAGGGGCCATTTCATAGATGCTTCCCTGAGAGGGGTGACTGGAGAAGTTGGTTCTGACATTAGAAGCAGGTTCCTGCTCCAGCTCCAGCTCCCACCATGAGAGTTACGGCCCCTGCCCTCGGGAGCCTAGGAGGCCCAGGGCCAGGCAGGAGACGGGTGCAGAGCAGGGCTCCCACGCCTGGGGCCGGGTGGGCCTCCTGGGGAGGCTGCCCTGGAGCTCAATCCTACAGGATGGGAAAGAGGAGGAAGGGGTCACAGGTGTGGGGAAGCTGGAACCTAGTAGACTGCTGGGGACATTCCGGGAGCATTTTGAGGGTTTGGGGGATAGTGCCTGCGGGGTCACCGGCTCTGGGCCTCACCACCAGCTGACACCGGTGGGCGCCGGGGGCCGGGGTGACTCGGCGCCCGCCCGCAGTGCTGCAGTTTGGCTTTGTCACCATCTTCGTGGCCGCCTGCCCGCTGGCGCCGCTCTTCGCCCTGCTCAACAACTGGGTGGAGATCCGCTTGGACGCGCGCAAGTTCGTGTGCGAGTACCGGCGCCCCGTGGCCGAGCGCGCACAGGACATCGGCATCTGGTCCCACATCCTGGCGGCCATCACGCACTTGGCGGTCATCAGCAACGTGAGCGCGGGGCGGGGCCGTGCGGGGGCGGGGCCGTGCGGGGGCCGTGCGGGGGCGGGGCGGGGCCGTGCGGGGGCGGGCCCGCGTGCGCGCCCCCGCCGGCCGTGAGCGCGAGCGTGAGCGTGACCGCGCCGCGCGCAGGCCTTCCTGCTGGCCTTCTCGTCCGACTTCCTGCCGCGCACCTACTTCCGGTGGACGCGCGCGCGCGACCTGCGCGGCTTCGTCAACTTCACGCTGGCGCGCGCCCCGCCCGCCTTCGCCGCGGCGCACAACCGCAGCTGCAGGTGAGCGGGCCGAGCCGGGCTGGGAGGGAGGGCGGCGCCCGCGGAGCAGGGGCGAGGGATGCTCGCGCCGTTCCCTCCCCCTGTGGGTCTCTGTCCCTGCCTCTTCTGGATCCGTCCGGGTAGTGTGTATCTTTACGGAAGACTGTCTGCTCCGCCCTGGAGTGTGCTGACTGCCTCGCAGTGCTCGCTCCCGCTTCGCCCTCTGTCCTGACACGCTTGTGTGTGTGTGGGGGGGGTAGGCGCTGGGGACGGAACCCAGGGGCATTCTACCGCTGAGCTACACCTGCAGCCCTGTTTTTATTCTATATTTTGAAAGAGTCTCACGAAGTTGCGGAGAGCCTTGCTTAAGTAGCGAGGCTGGCCGTGAACCTGCAATCCTGTCTCAGCCTCCCAAGTACTGGGATTACAAGCTGCGCCATGTCTTCTTGAGCTGAAACCTTAACTCAGTTATTTCAGTCTTTCTTGAGTTTCAGTAAGCGAACCTGTATCTAAACATTTACTTGAAGACATACTAAAAGCCTCACTCTGTTACTGACAATACGTTTCTTTTTTTACCTCCAAACATTTCACAACTTTAGTTGCAGTTTTCCTATTTATCACAAATTGTTTGGAAGTAAGCTCCCAACTCTCATAAATACATTCCCATAACTCCTTAAGGGGATTTTTGTTACTTAAAAATTTTTTTGTGTGGTACTGGGGATTGAACCAGGGGCATTCTACCTTCAAGGTATACCCCCAGCCCTACTTTTTATTCTTTATTTTGAAACAGGGTCTCACTAAGTTGTGGAGGGCCTAAGTAGCCGAGGCTGGCCGCAAACCTGCTATTCTCCTGTCTCAGCCTCCCAAGTATTGGGATTACAAGCGTGTGTCACCACGCAGGGCTCAATGATATATATATATATATATATATATATATATATATTTTTTTTTTTTTTTT
>PVLC010002867.1:57844-90240 GCA_004027655.1 Graphiurus murinus | reverse complement strand
CACCACGCCCGGCTTCAATGATATATTTTTAACTTTCAAGATTTCTTCCCGCTTCTCCCAAGTAATGCTTTCTATTGAATGCAACCTGTTAGTTTACATCACAAAATGGAATGCCACTTTTTACCACGTAGTGTAGTGAACGCAGGAAGGTGTGGAAGAGAGATGAGATGTCCCTCAGTCTGCAGACGGGGGTTGCACACTTCTGGGGTGTAAGCCAGTGTAGCAGCACAGACTATGGCACTGTCACACCTCCCGTGAGGCCCAGCTTGGCCATCAGGGATGACAATCTTGCCAGCTGAGGTCTCATCAGAGGGTCCTGCTGGGAATCATCCCCCAAATGACAAGAACAGAGAAGCAAAGGAGAAACGTTGAGGCAGGTTGACCCCAGAGGCGCCCACTGCCCTGCCGAGGCTCAGCCTGGCTCCCTCCAGAGTGCCCTGTCTCCCGCAGGTACCGGGCTTTCCGAGATGATGACGGACACTATTCCCGGACCTACTGGAACCTCCTGGCTATCCGCCTGGCCTTTGTCATCGTGTTTGAGGTAGCTGAAGCACCTGCCAGCTCATCAGCCCCACTGGCCCCAGTCCTTGCAAAGATGTCCCTAACTTGCTTTGCCCTAACTTGAGCCTGGGGGGTGTGCAGGGGTTGGTGTGACTGAATGACCTGTGCTCTGTCCTCAGTTCACTGAAGCTCTTCCAGCACTTTCCTTTCCTCTGCTGGCCTCTGTCCCAGGGCTTGGGGTGGACCTCCAGCACTCTGAGGACTGCAGTGCTACAGGGAGCTCTGTAGGGTCATGAACCATGGTTGTGAGCTCTGCCCCTTTCAAAAGTTTCCTCTCTGCACAGCTACTTTAGCTCCACCTACACCGAGGAACAGGTGCTAGAATGCAGGCCTGCCTGGCCCCTGAAGGCTACTCTGGGCATTTGTTTTATCGAGGCTTGGGGGCGGGGCACCTTCTCTTCCTAGCATGTGGTATTCTCCATTGGTCGTGTCCTTGACCTCCTGGTTCCCGACATCCCAGAATCGGTAGAGATCAAGGTCAAGCGGGAGTATTACCTGGCCAAGCAGGCACTGGCTGAGAATGAGGTAAGCGCCTGGCCCCAGCCTCTGCCCCCCCTCCCCAGCTTTGCCCCTCACTTTCTCTGCCCTGTCCTCCCCCTCCCCCACAGTCTCTGCCCTCCTACCTGCAGTCAGTCTAACTGCACACCCTCTCCTCCTGGAGACAGGCTCTATTTGGCACAGACAGAGCAAAGGATGATCAGTCCTCAAACTCAGAGTGAAGTCTGAGCCCACAAGCCTCGGGCTCCAGAGCCTCCCCGCCCCACCCCAGGTCACGGCAAGGCCCCTGGTGGGTCTGACCTGCTTGCTACACCCTTGGAGGCCATGGCTGGCTCCTCCTGGCCCTACACGGGACTTTTCTGCCAGTCCAGCGGTTGACTCTGGGGTCACAGCTTCCCCAGGCCTCTGTGGTGCCTCAGGTCCCCTCTGCAGCTCTCCTCCTGCCTGCTACAGTGGAGTGGGGACATCCTCTGCTCTGCTTTGCTCACTGGCTCTCCAGGCCTAGCCCTCCCTCTTCCTGCCCTGCCCATGCAGGGTCCCCATGGTCAGCCCTGGGCAGGGAAGCTCCTCCCCTCCTTGTCGGGGTGGGGGTAGGGGAGCAGCAGGCTGCAGTGCTCCCTTAAGCTGCATGGTCAGCTGGCCTCCCAGAGAGGACCAGGAGTTGGTGACAGCAGAAAACAGAAGAAAGTACTTCTGGTGGCCCTCGTCCCAGCAGTTTTTCGTGTTTATACACAATTGTTTTCCAAATTGGATAACAGGACATGCAGCTTTGACCTCTTGTGTTTGCTTTTCATTAACTGGGCCAGCTGCTGTGCTACTGGTTCACATGCTTCTTAATTCAGCTGCCCATTTAGGTTTTGGCTATATGTTTTCCTCTTCCTCTGCCATTATAGATTATGTTAGAATAAACATCCTTAAACATGTCTTCTAGTTATTTTTTGTGGAACTGGGGATTGAACTCAGAGGCATTCTACTCTAGAGCTATGCCCCTAGTCTGATTTTCTTTCTTACTTGGAAACAGGGTCTTTGCTGAGGCTGTCCTTGAGCCTGCAATCCTCCTGTCTTAGCCTCCCAAGTACTGGGATGACAAGTGTGCGCCACCATACCCAGCTATCTTTGTTGATTTTTGTGGGGTATAGTCCTAGAAGTGGAACCCAAGTGTCCAGAGGGATTTGCTGTTTCTAAAAGGCCTTGAGGCACACTGCCAAGCTCCCTCCCTAGAAAATGTCTCTTTCCAAACAAGGTCCTCACCAATGTTTTTTTTTTTTTTTTGCGCGGTACTGGGGATTGAACTCGGGCATTCTACCTCCGAGCTACACCCCCAGCCTTTTTTTTTTTTTTTTTGTTCTTTATTTTGAAACTGAGTCTAAGTTGCGGAGTGCCTCACTAGGTAGCTGAGGCTGGCCGAGAACCCGGATCCTCTGGTCTCAGCCTCCCGAATGCTGGGATTACAAGCGTGCGCCACCACGCCCGGCTTCACCAATATATCTTTTAAGGACATGACACTGGGCCTCAGGTAGAGCGGTGCCTGGGCTCTGGCGTGTCTCTGGCAGCTGAGTTCTGCACTGGCTGCTACAGGCCCACTGGCATCTTTGGGGATTCACCTCTCATTCGCCTGTCTTTCAAGAGTGCTGTCCTTTGTGTGAGGGCTCCGCTGGTGGCCTGAGAGGTCCCAGGGGGTGGTGGAACTAGACTACACCAGGAAATGAAGCCCCAGGTGGGCGGCTTGACCTTCAGACAGGCAGCACAGAGCACATGCACTAGGGGAAGCCTTTGACAAAACCCCTTTCAGCTGGGCGTGGTGGGGCACATCTGCAATCCCAGTACTTGGGAGGGTAAGACTGGAGGATTGCAGGTTTGAGGACAGCCTCAGCAACTTGACACCCCGTTTCAAAATAAAAGATAAAATAGGAGCCGGCATACACTTTAATCCCAGTACTTGGGAGGCTGAGACAGAAGGATCACAGGTTCATGGCCAGCCTGAGCTTAAACTTAGTGAGGCCCTCTGCAACTCAGTGAGATCCTGTTTCAAAATAAAGAATTAAAAAACGAGGCTGGGCGGGGTGTGGTGGGGCATGCTTGTAATCCCAGTACTTGGGAGGCTGAGACAGAAGAATTGCAGGTTCAAGCTGCAGGGTTTCTTTTTTGCGGTACTGGGGATTGAACTCAGGGGCATTCTACCTCCGAGTTATACCCCCAGCCCTATTTTTAATTCTTTGTTTTGAAACAGGGTCTCACTAAGTTGCAGAGTCCTCACTAGGCAGCTGAGGTTGGCCGTGAACCAGGAACCCAGATCCTCTGGTCTCAGCCTCCTAAATGCTGGGATTACAAGCGTGCGCCACTACGCCCGGCTTTAAATCTGCAGTTTTGCCAAGAAAAAAAAAAAAGAGTGTCAAATACATTACAAACAAAAAAACACGTATTTTCTTCTAGCCAGTTGCTTCTTGTTGCTGCCATCTTAAAACTTTTCAAATCTTAAGATAAACTTACTGAAACACAACAAAATGCTTGTCGTCACTAGATGGGTTTTCACAGCACCCTCCCACCCCCAGTAGTCATTGCCTGGGTCACTAGGCCAGGGTGGTTGGCTCCTCCTGCTGCGGTCCAGGCACTGCACTGCCTCACTTTTGGCTTGGGTCTCTTTGCAGGAGTGGAGAGGGAAACTGCTGGGTCACTTGGACGTTCGGCTTTGACAGAAACTGCTAGACCTGTCCCAGGCAGAAGCCAGCCCCCAGCAGTAGGGGGCCAGTTCTCTTGCTCCTCCTGCTCATTGCCAGCCACCTCCCCTCTGTTCAGTGGGCCACAAGCCACCAGCTAGGAGACCTCTGCTTGGGGGCTTGGGGGCACTTCCTGAGAATGCCAATAGAGACAATGCAGACAGATCCTGAGCTAAAGGAAGGAGACAAATTGGGAAGGAAAGGAAAACCTTGTTTTAAAATCTAAAAGAAGCCGGGCGTGGTGGCGCACGCTTGTAATCCCAGCATTCGGGAGGCTGAGACCGGAGGATCCGGGTTCGTGGCCAGCCTCAGCTACCTAGTGAGGCACTCCGCAACTTAGTGAGACCCCGTTTCAAAATAAACAATAAAAAATAGGGCTGGGGATGTAGCTCAGAGGTAGAATGCCCCTGAGTTCAATCCCCAGTACTGCAAAAATCAATAAATAAAGGAAGGGGCAGGTCTTAATGGTGCCAGTCCCCAGGTACGATGTCCACATCCCCCAGCAACAGAGCTGCAGGGCAGCTGCTGACCAGTGGGGGCCAGATACGGGATGGGCAAGACCCTCTAGCTGATAAGACACTGTGGCTCTGGAGGGGTGGTGACAGGGCTGAGTACCACTGGGAGGATCACACACAAGAGTAGAGCCACCACAGATGCCACTAGGAGCCACAGGAACAAGAATGCACACATGATAGAACGAATCCCAGCACACCACATCTGGTTTTGGGTTTTATTTTAGAATTTATAAAATTCCAGTGTTATCCATATTCATGAGCCTTTATACATGTTTGCATATAATCTCCAAATTCCAAAGTTAAGGCCAAGGGATGGATGTAGCTATGGAAACACAGGATAGGAAGACATTCAACAAGGAGGAAAGGGCACTCCCCATCCCTGTCAGGCCCTCAACAGCTCAGGCGGCAGAGAGACAGCCTGGGTACAGTCACTTCAGTCTTTTAACAGCGGAAGAAAGGGAGAGAGTGAGACCCTGAACAGCTTAGGAGAGGGCTTGCATCTAGAGCATTTAGCAACAGACAGAAATGTGCAAACTCCCCATTGTGAGGATTAAAAATTCACCTCTTGGGAGGGGCTGGACGCTGTAGAAGAGATGAAGATAGGTAGGATGGATACCAGAGGAAGCTGGAAGGAGGCGTGGGGAAGCAAACTGTCCAACAGGACAGAGCCCCCAGTTCATGCAGGTGGAAGGGCGGCGAAGGGCGGCCGTTCTCCCCCCTCCTGCGTTTACCCTCCCATCCCCTCGACCACAGGCCTACTGAGTGGGAGCGATGTCCTCTCTGAATTCCAGCCTATTATTCCTAGTGGGAACCTAAGTGAGACGTGGGTCCATTCAGGAGTTAGATGGCTAAGCCTGAGTTATTCAACTGAGAGGCGTGTGGGAGGACTGTCTCCAGGGAAGGCAGAGAGATGAGCAAGGGCTGGCTAGCTTGCTGACGGCTCAGACGACCTGGAGATGAAAGGCCCATCCTTGGTCCCCAGGTGACAGAGACACTGTTCAGGACCACTTTTCCTCGTGTGGGTGGACCTTCTGCCCAGCCGGCTGGGGCACCTCACTGTGCCAAGGCCGGCCGGCCAAAGCCCAGCCTCACCTGCCACACAGCCAAGGAAGGGCGGTCCTCCCGCAGCTGGAGGGCTCTCAGCATCCGCCCTTGGTGCTTACTCTGCTTCGCTTCCCAGTCCAGGCTAAGTGACAGCTCTCTCACCCCTCAAGGCTGACACCCTGGCACCACAAGTAGGAGAGTGCCTGTCAGAGGGTGCCAAGGCCAGGCCCAGGAGTGGGTGGGCATGAGCATTCTGCTGCAGACCAGCCCCCAGAACCACCTGGGTCGAAGGCGCCGGCCTTGAGCTCCACACATGCATCCTGTCCCCAACTCTGCAGCAAGCCCGAGACCACCAGACATGTCTAGATCAAGAGAGTCTTGAGGGCGGCACTAACCTACATGCGAGACCACTATCACTGGCTGAGGTAGAAAGAAGGCAACTGAACACGAGGTGTCTGGGGCGGGGCAGGCATGGCGAGGCGTGCGGAGAGAAGAGTCGAGCAGCTACCCAGCGGCAAGCTGTCCAGCAAGGAGGAAGTCTCCAGCTCTCCTGGCACCGTCTCTGTGAGCCTCAGGCCACTTAAACCACCGTGATGGCCACAGGGGACCCAGGTGGCACACACAAGGCCTCGCCCCCGGGGCCTCCCTCCCATCCTGGCCCTGTGCTAAGCAGCTCTGGCAGCTGGAGGAGGCTCTGGACGACAGGCAGCGGGCAGGAGGAGGTGGGAAAGGAAGAGGGCAAACATTTTGGCTTTTATAAAGTCAAGGAAATTTATTTCCTGAGGTCATGACACAGGAAGCCGACTCCTAGCCTGTGGAGCTCTGGTAATGAAGGGCAGAGTGCTGGCTACATGCTGGGTGGACCAGGGAGCTGGAGTCTGTGCTATCACCAAACACTCCATCACCTTGGCTTAGTGTTTAAAACAGTGGTGCGCCTGTCCTGGAGCGTGGCGCCAGGGGCAGGTCCTGAGCCTGCCGGGTGCCGTCCAGGCCTGGAGAAGCGGCCACACAGGACCAGCCCGCCAGGCTTCACTGCGAGACCTCGGGGAAGGGGAGAGCGTCAACAATTTATGAGGTTCCAGCCACCGGTCAGATTGAGACAAACCATTGTGTGGTCAGGTTCGGGTCAGCAGGCTGGAAAGGTTTCTCCTTTTTGATCATTATCGCTTGGGGCCCCAAGGGAGGGTCTTGGGAGCCACCTGAGCCCCAAAGCTGGGAAATTCCTCAGAGCTGCTCATATCAGGAGCCTGTGGAGAGGGAGGACAGAGCTTCAGTGCAGGGTCACCCTCCACCCTCAGGACCCCAGGCTTGCCAGCAGGCCTTGACCAGAGGTGAGGAGGCAGGCGTTCCCCCCTCCCTGGGCCAGGGAGGGCAGGCAGAGAGGACATGCCCTCTGACCTTCTCGCTGCTGTTGGCGGTCCAGGGCGCGTCCCGCACCACAAAGCCTTTGGACGGTGCCTTGGACTCCTCGTGAGCAGGGGGCTTCATGTAAACCTGCAGCGCTTCGCTGTCCACCACGTCGGCCAGCTGTGGGCAGGGGAGGAGTGCTGTCAGGCTGCAGCCCAGGCCTGCCGAGCGCTCTGTGGCATTCCCCAGGAATGGCCAAGGGGACCGGCCCATCTCTGGCTGCACTGGCCTGTCCGGCGGCATGCCCATCACCTGGCTGCCACCGTGGGCCCCAGGCCCTGCGTGCCCACCCCATACTCACGTATTCCTCCTCCAGGTTGAGGATGTGGTCAATGGCTTCTTCCACGTTCTCAGGGAGCCCTGTCACAGTAACACAGTTGGGGTCCGGGGCTCCACTCTGTGGGAAGCGGATGTCCACCTGGAAGGAGCACGGTGTCAGCTGAGGGGTCAGGGTGAAGACTCGGGACAGTAGGGCCACCACTGGGTGTCTACTTCTAGGAAAGCGTTTCCCTGAGCTAATGAAAATTCAGCACGATGCTCCCATCCCTGCAAGTCCTGTCAGTCTACTAGGATTCAGAGCCCAGGGTCCGAGGGCATGCCTGTATCATCCCTCTCTTGGCCCTGTGGAGTCAGCAGTCCAGGTAGGACGGTGCAAATCCTCATCCCAATGCTTCTGGTTGGCTTCGGGGACTCACCTTAAATTCATCCATGATTTTGCGAATGGCTTTGCCACGGGCGCCAATGATGCGGGCATGAACACGGTGGTCCAGTGGGACATCCTCAGAAACCATCTGCTCAAGTTCACCCACAATTTTTAGGATAGCATCCCGGGCAGCTTCTGTGTTCTTCTCGTACCCTGTAATGGTAATTTGGTCCTGGGGCTAAAAAAAAAAAAAAAGAGGATGCAGTCAGTAAAGAGGGGAGGCCCTGCTGGGATTCCCCACGATGAGTATGATGAGTGTGTGCTACCAGAAGGGCGGCCCAAGGAGGGGCCCAGCAGAGGGGCTTCGGACGGTGAGAGGTGGAGTACATCAGGCTGCACCATGGGGGAAGTACACATCAGGTGGCCAAGAAATGATAGGTGAACCGTGTCCATACAGACCTGTCCCTTCCCAAACACCACCAAAGACATCTAATGTGAAAGTAGGAAGGGTGCCTGCCCAGAGAGAGGAGGCACTGGCAGGTGGGTTCGGATCCCAGGACAGCAGGTACAGGGTGGGGGCTACAGTAGGATAAAGGTAAAGTCCCCCAGCTCAGCAGCCTCCTGCTCATTTCCCACTGGAGGAATCCCCAGGCCTCCACCCAGAGAGCCCTCATGCTCTGAGACATGGGATCAGGCCTCCCTCGTCCCTTCCACAGAACTACCACGTGGGACAGGCATGAGCTAACAGAACATACAGAAGGAAGCGTGGAAACAAAACCTCAGTGACTCAGTCTTCAGGGTAGAGGGAAAAAACAGAACCAAGAAGAAATGCCTAGAGAGGGCACCAAAAAGCAGAAAGACTAGCCTGGGAGGGAAGCAAGGGAGACCCAGGGGAACCTCTGGTCCAGGGTAAGGAGAAGCCCAAGTGGCAGGAAACATAGCTCTCAAAGGAAAGTCAAGCACTCCTTGGGAGGCTGAGAGGACAGCAGGTTTGAGGCCAGCCTCAGCAACTTAGTGAGACTGTCAGTATGAGAGGCTGAGACAGGAGGACTGCGGGTTCAAGGCCAGCCTTAGCAACTGAGGCCCTCAGCAACTTAGCCAGACTCCATTTCAGAATAAAAATAAAAAGGGCTAGGGGTGTAGCTCAGAGGTAAATGTCCCTGGGTTCAATCTTCAGTTCAAAAACAAAAATATAACAATATAAATAAAAAGGGCTGGGAAAGGCCCCTGGGTTCAATCCTCAGTTCAAAAAAGGAAAAGAAAAGAAGGAATTAGGTGTGTATGGAAAAAGATGCATGCTTGATCCTCCTTGGCTCATGGGAATTATACAAAACAGTCTAAACATTAAATTGTAACTTAAAAATGCAGAGATAAGTGGAGGAAAGGCATTAGGAAGATGATACCAGGGGAGGGAAACCACAGGCGCTCTGGAAGGAAGTGCTAGAAGGCCAGGAGACAGCTTGGGGACACAGGGATGGAGAGCTGGGCAGGGCCTGCTGGGCACACAGCTGTGGGTGCTCTGTGGGGCCCACTGGCATGACCACTGGTGCTGGCTGACTCCATGGTGTGAAAGGAGGAGATGGCCTCACCCAGCAAGCAGAGACTTCAGCAGGGCCATCGCAGAGAGGCCCGGCCTGAGGGAGGTGTGAATGCGTGTGTAGAGGTAGGTAGGTAGGTGTAGAGGTAGGGGGGGACGGGGTGGGGTGGGGTGTGTGTGTGTGTTGCCTTCCATTTCACTCTGAGTGAGGCATGAGGTTCTATGAAGTTCCCCAGGGGCCATCGGGCAAGGACTACGGGGTCTCAGCCCAGGGGGACAGGCTGTGCTAGAGGGGAAAGGCTGGATGACTAGCCGGAGGCCTGTCAGGACTGACCGAGGGCCCAGGGGAAAGGCCCCAGACAACACATGGTGTCAAGGAAACCTCACCCAAGCAGGCAAGTGCTAAGACACGCCCACACCTCCAGCGGAAACAGATCCTCAGACCTGCCACTCAAGCCTGCCTGTCTACTACTCCCAGATCCAGGCAAAGGTTGATGAGGGCCCATCTGCCCCCAAAGGCTCTGGTCACCACACTTCAGCTGGGTGACCATTCTTACCTGGTTCCCATCATCCTTATCAGGAAACTGAATATTCACGTCATGCTCCAAACGGATTTGGGTAATCACTGCCCCCTTTCTCCCAATAATTTTGGGATGGTATTTGGGGTCTACGGTGACACTCAGCTTAAAACTCCTTAAAGCCTACAAGTGAAACACATGAGAATAAGGCCGAGCACCCCATGCTTCCACAGCATGGCCCTCAGAAACATCACACCAGACGCCTCGGGGTCTTGCTAGGAGCAACCGTAACCTGAGGTGCAGGACAACAGGCATCTCTTTGCCTGACCCCTGCTGCCTTCAATCTCCTGACCACCCTATGGCAAGCACATGCTCCCTCAGCAAGGGTGCTTGGGCACCTTTCTGAAGGCGGGCGCTCAAACTGCTTGAGCTCTTGGCTCTGATTTGTGAATTGGGACCTGATGAGTCAATATGAAGAAATGGGCAGGCCTGTTGGTGCACACCTGCAATCCCACTACTTGGGAGACTGAGACTGAGGCAGGAGCATTGCAGGCTCAAAACTACCCTCCCTCTACAACTTAGCAAGACCTTGTTTCAAAATTTAAAAGGGCTCAGGGTATAATTCACAGGTGGAACGCCCTTGAGTTGAATTCCTAGTAATAAGTAAATAAAGTGAATAAATAAATGAACAAATTTCCTAGTCTTTTAGGGCAGAGTTACAGAAAAGGCCGAGGAGGATGGACCAAGAGCATCCTGGGACAGACAGCTTATGGCGGCGCCAGAACAGGCTTACCTGGAAGCAGGCTTCTGAGCTCCGCCCCATCACCTGACTGTACCACAGGGCAGAACACAGAGCTCTTCTCCTTGGTGAAGAGCTGGGGACCCCAGCCAGTGGTCTGTTCCCAGTCCCTAGGCCACCTCTCCCCTGTAGCATGTCACCCAGAATCACCTGGCAGCTCTGTCATAGGCAAGCGGGGTTCAAACCTCCACTGCACAGGAAGAAGCCCTGTTGGCCTGCAGTCACCCCGGGCTGGCGCTGTGGCCCTAACCTCTACCTCTTCTATAGGGTCTGAGGCATCAAAATGTTTCTCCTAGTTTGCTCAGAAGAGAAACTGCAAATTAACACAATAGTCCAACTTTGTCTCTTTTACATCAAAAAAGGAGAGTACCTTGTCCTCAGCTCCTCCCACAGGAAGACCTCTGGGCCCTGACTGCATGGTGGCATCCATGCCTGGCTGTATCTCCAGCCCGGAGGAAACCACCCAAGGTGTGTCACTCTCTGACCCCGGGCGGGCATCCCTGCCCATGCTCACCCGGTCCTCCTGCTCGGCCTGCAGCTCTTTCACACGTTCTAGCAGCCCTGCCTTGGCTCGGTCCAAATTTGCAACGAGGCCTGTGATGGCGATGATATCAGATTGCAGTTCAGGAGCTGGGACGTGTATATTCACCTGCATTGTTGAGAGGGAGCTGGTATGATGTCTGGGCCAGGAGATAAGAGGGAGTATGTTGGGCTCCAGGATATAACCGCAGGCTGGGGTCCCAGAGGGTAGCCCACCCACCATGCAGGATGTGAGCAGGACCTGGAGGGAGGTCAGCGCTCTACCCCAGAGTAAGAGAGGGTACCCCGAGGGCTCCAGAAAGACAAGGGCAGCCAGAGGGCCCCAGCACCCCTGCCAGGTGAGCGCACAGCTCCTGCCCCACAAGGCCTCCAGGGAGGGGGCTAACCTCAAACTCATCCATCATCTTGCGGATCCCACTTCCTTTCTGCCCAATGATGTAACGGTGAAGGTCAAAGGGCACCTCCACTTCAATGGTGACTGGAACTAGTGCCTGCAGAGGAGATGGCAGAGGTGGGATCAAGAGGGTAGAGGGCAGAGTAAGTTCAGGGGACACCCCCGAGGACAACAGTGTGTGTTCTGCAACTTCCTGTCACTGTGACCTGGCAGATAAGACAGTTGGAACTCAACCCAGGAAGGACAGGACGGGATGAGGAACCCAGCCCAGGGCAACGCTGGGAGAGGACTCGGACCTTTCACCCAGGCCCGCCCTCTCCAACTACAGCAGGCCCCGAGGCCCACAGCGAGTGGCAGGCACCTGACTCAGAAGCCGGACTCCTAGCCTGTGAGGATGGCAGGCCCCTGTCTCCACTCGGCCCTTCCCTTCCCCCCACAGCTCGCCCGCCCGCCCGGGAAGCAGGTGTGGTTAGTTCAGGCACCCCACTGCTAAGGGGACCCTGTGGGAAGGGGCTGCAGGACTCCGGGTCCTCAGGAAGGGGAGGGTGTTGGCGGCAGCAAACGCACCTCCAGGGCTTCCTTGGCGGCCTCACATTTCTCTTTCCGGCCAGAGATGATGATGATGTCGCATCTCCTGGGAGACCCGGGGTCAGCCTCTTTGGCCTCTCTGCCCTCCCCAGCTTCGTCCCCGTTCTCCTGGATGGCTGGCTCCACACTGTGAGCTAGGGAAAAAGGGGAAAGGGCCGGTGTCAGCAGCGTGAGGACACCTGTGCTCTGCAGCAGGCGCCTCTGGTCTGCCTTCAGAATTAAACTTTTGTTAAGCACCTACTATGAACTGGGTGGGAACAGAGGACAAAACTGGCTGTCCTCCAGGAGGTCAGGGTGTGGGCAGGGAGAGCAGACAGCAAGCTTCCATGAGCTCCTAGGCCTGATGGGCACTGAGGGCCACGCCAGGAGGCGGAGTTCTGTACCTCCTTCCCTTACCATCAAGACAGAGCCAACAGCGACTACCACCCAGGCATGAATAAGGTGCACAAACAACTCACAAGAGTGCAGAGCGGCCCGCTGCATGTGTGGAGCCTCAACGCGAGGCAGGGCCCACACAGAAGGGGACTGTGAGCTTGCTCCAGACAGGCCTGGGGAAGGTGTGGGAAACTTGGAAAGGACAGTGGGGGAGAGGCCAAGGCAAGCTTGCGCCAGCTCCTCAGGCCAGAGAGCCAGGAAGAGCCTAAGAGCACAGAGCCAAGAGGACACAGAGCCAGCTGGAGGGCCCTCACGGGCTACTCAGAGAACATGTGGACACCAAATACATGCCCAGCCAGTATCAACCCACAGAGCAACAACGAGAAGATGGAGCAGACATGGCTGTTGGGCGTCTCTGGGATATTCCAGGGAGATTGGCTCTGAGGGTGTTTTTCACTCTGGCAAGCCAGAGCAGCAACTGTGGGCCAGACGACAACACTGTGGTACGTCAGATCTGCTCTTCTTTTGTTTAAAAGTGGTGCTGGGGATCAAAACCAGGGGTTCACACATACTGGACAAGCACTCTAGCATTGAGTTGCACCCCAGTCTGAGACCTGATCTTGATGAATATACATACCAGGCTAACGTAAGAGAATGCCCCTGTTCTGAGGAAATGACTATTAAGGGTAGAAAGACACGTCTAAAAATGACACCTGACACCGGGTATGATGGTGTATGCCTGTAATCGCACTCGTCGGGAGGCTGAGACAGGAGCACCATAGGTTCCAGACAGGAAAATGTTCAGAAACAACAATGATGTGCACCAAAGGGGAAGGGTTGAGAAAACCAGCTTTGACTGGGATGGGGACACATGGTATAGCTTTATACTAATGTATGTAGTTTTGTCTCTTAGTGTGAAATTATATCAAAAGTAAAGTTCAAAATAACTACTCAAGTATGAAAAGTGAATGAGATCATATGATTCAACCAGTTTCCCCACATGAAATGGCCCTTTGTCTCACAGACACGGCACACCTTCCCCACCAACCACACTAGCTTTTCTTGCCTCTGTCCATCTTCCCCACTTCAGGTACACAAGCAGAACTAGATGAGAGGAAGGATACCCTGAGTGCAAAGAGCCTTCCAGAGGGCTGCCAGCCACCTGGGTATTATCCTTCAGCCAGCTGGTCAAAGGCTGTAACAACCAACCTTGCAGAGGACAAGCCCTTTAGGGGTGCAGGGGAGGCTAAAGAGAACTCATCATACCCAAACGGAACCCAGGGGCTTGTGGGGTTAAGGCACTGAAAACCCTAGCTCTCTCTGGGCTTAAGCACCTTGTGAGTCCTGACAGAGGCCATCTTCAGAGACCAGGGGGGGTCCCCAAACCCGGGAATCCAGAGATGATGTCTGAGCACCACACCAGGCCCAGAACATGGGGCAGGAAAGAGCCCAGAGAGGGGTGCGAGTTGACTCTCGAGGTTGCCCCATGAGCAGGAGCAGGCACAGGGCTAACGGGACCCACCTGGGTTCTCCTCTCTGTCTGGGAACTTAATCTGAACGTTGTAATCCCGAGTAATCTGCTGGATTCTGGAGCCTTTGGGGCCCATGACAGATCGATGGAACTTCTGGGGTATAGCACATTCCATTATCACCTGTGCTTCCTGAAGGGGGCACACACAAAAAAAACGAAGAGCAGAGGTCAAATTCCTCAGGTCAGCACACCTGGCCCTGCCTGACACATGCACCCTCCCACCCTGCACACCCTTCTTCTGAGGCAAGCCTTAGCTCCCAGCAACTGGGTGAAGGAGCTGGCTAAGTGGGCAAGCCTCCCCGAGATAAGAAACACCGACTATTGCAAAACATGGCCCCATGCTTGCTGCCGCCCAGCTGGATTATATCATGCATGTCCCAAAGGGAGGAAGAAGCACCACCCTGACCCTGGAGAGCTTCCTCGCCAGCCGGCTGGCCAGCCAGCCGAGAGGGGCACCAGGCCACCAGGGAAGCACTGAAAAGGTGGCTTTAGAAGAGCCCAGGTGAGAGCCGGGCATGGTGGCGCACGCTTGTAATCCCAGCATTCGGGAGGCTGAAACCGGAGGATCTGGGTTCTCGGCCAGCCTCAGCTACCTAGTGAGGCACTCCGCAACTTAGTGAGACTCTGTTTCAAAATAAAGAATAAAAAATAGGGCTGGGGGTGTAGCTTGGAGGTAGAATGCCCCTGAGTTCAATCCCCAGTACCACAAAAAAAAAAGAGAAAAGCCCAGGTGAGCCAGGCGTGGTGGCACACGCTTAAATACCAGTATTTGGGAGGCTGAGACAGGAAGATCCCAGGTTCAAAGACAGTCTCAGCAAGCAGTGAGGCTCTCATCAACCTAATGAGACCTTGTTTCCAAATAAAAATAAAATAGTGCTGGGGGTGTAGCTTAGAGATAGAATGCCCGTGCCACAAAAAAATAAAATAAAATAAAAGCCCAGGTGTTTTCATGAGGCCGCTCTGTAATTTGCCCTAACACCCTCCTTCCTTCAGCTTATGTTCTTCTCTTTATAAAGAGAGAAAAAAGCTGGTCCCTGATATAGATTGTTTTCATTAAAAAGAGGAAAAAGAAAGAGGGAGCTGGGATGCAGCTCAATGGTAGACTGCTTGCCTTCCATGTACCAGGCCCCGGCTTCGATCCCCAGTAACACATCCCCCACACGACACTGCTCATGAGCGCGCACAGCCCCTCCCTCCACACCCCCCCCCCACCATCTCAAAGGCAGCACCCTCACTGCCCAACGTGAGGCCAACAGGGAAGCAGGGACGGTGCACACGCCTGCTTGCCTCTCGAGTGGCCGGCAGGCCAGTGGGGACAAAAGCCTGCTCAGCTCCCGGGCGCTCACCAGGTCCTCGATGATTTCCTGGATGCGCTTCTTGGCGGCCTCCACACAGTCCTTGGCCCCCTTGAGAGTAACTTTGTCGCTCTGTGTGCCAGAGCGCGGGAAGCTGACCATCACCCCACCATACTCTTCTGCAATCTCTCGCAGGACCTGGCCTCTTCGGATGACAAAATGGCGGTGGTGCTTGGGGTCCACCAGCATGTAGTCTTCAACCACGTTATCCTGCGGCATCGCAAGGAAGGAAGGAATGGAAGATACATCACCCCACCAACTGTGCCAAACAGCAGACAGCCCAAGCTCTGCTCCTTACCAGGTTCTGGATCAACGCCTCCAGCTCCTTCTGCGCCTCCCGGACGGCATCCTCCTTTCCTATGATAGTGATCAGGTCCTGGTCTTTGTCCTCAGCCGCTGGGAATATGATGCGGGCTCCAGTGCTGTCACGCACCTTGCGGATTTTGCCACCCCCTTTGCCAATGAGGAATTTGTGGTATTCTGGCTTGGCTCGGATGTCAACAGTGAAACTCTTGGTTTGCTGCAGAAACCAACCCCATGTGTTGTTAGCCCTGGACCACTGGAGGACAGCAGTATGGGGTGGGCTCTCCTTACACTTCACCATGTCCTAACATTGCACCAATCCCCTGAATGGGGCCAACTGCATCTCACCTCAACAAACAGAAATACTCAGACAGACCGCACTTGGCGCTTTTCTCCACAACTAGCAGATGAGGCACACCGACTGAAAGCCCTAGCCTCACCACTATCAACAATGACTCCTGATCTGCTGGGGGTGACACAGCACAGTGGCAAGGTGCTGGTTGTGGGCACACTTTGGGGAGAGCAGGGTGCACTTGGCAAGTGGGACGCCACCACAATGGAGTCGCTATAGCTTCCTCGACACACAGGAGTGTTCCCCAGGCCTGCTCCCCCCAAGAGTGCTATAGTCTGGCCCGTGCAAAGCAGTAACTCCTAGCTCTAGTTCAAATAACCACAAGTCACAAGGCCACAGTGCTACAAGCACAGGCAGACTCTGTTTCAAAATAAAAAATAAGCTGGGTGTGGTGGCACACACTTGTAATCCTAGTACTTGGGAGGCTGAGACAGGAGTACTGCAGGTTTGAGGACAGTCACAGCATGTAGTGAGACTCTCATCAACCTAGCAAGAAGACCCGGTTTCCAAATAAAAATAAAACAGGGCTGGGAGTGTAGCTCAGAGGTATAATGCCCCTGGGTTCAATCCCCAAGTGTAACCAAACTAAACCAAATCAAACAAAAACCAACAGTCATTCATTCCCTCCCCCTCACAAAAACAAACAAACAAAACTCTCACAAACTTGGAACAGAAGGGAATTTCTTGACTTGATGGAGATCAGCTACAAAGGACCACAGCAGCACCACAGCTGGAAGAGGAATGAGGCCAGGCTGTCCCTGCACCTCTGCCACCAGCCAGGCGGTAACCTATGCAATGCAGCAAGGCAGGAGCACGAGGTGGCTCCTCACAGACGGTGTGATTTTTACATATAAAGTGGAAATCTACAGAGAAGTTATGAGAACAAGTATTCAGTAATCTCATGAAACAAGGTTCATATAAAAAAAAATCAATGTATTTCTACATGCTAACAACTGGAAATTAGGAAAAAGTACCGTTTACAGTATCACTGAGAATAAATAAAGATATAAATCAAACAACACAGATGTAAGACCTGTATGCTAAAAACTACAAAGCACAAATGAAGAATCAAAAACCTAAAACCTGGAGAGAAAGGGACTTGACGCTGCTGAGTTGTCAATTTCTAGATTCAACATCATCCCAACAGAAATGTGAGCAAGATGTTTCTCTAGACACTGACAGGAGGATTCCAAGGCACACACAGAAAGGCCGGCCAGAGCAATATGCATTCATTCATTCATTCCTCCATTCACTTTCTTTTTGTGGCACTGGGAATTGAACCCAAAGGCTTCTAACTCTGAGCTATACCCCCCAGTCCTATTTTATTTTGAAACAGGGTCTCATCAAGTTGCTGAGGCACACTTCAAACCTGTGATTCTCCGGTCTCAGCCTCCCAAGTACTGGGATTGTAGGCGTATGCCACTGCACCTGGCTCAGAGCCATTTTTAAAAAGAACAAAGCTTGAAGAACCACATCAGCCACGTGCGGTCTTCCCCTAAGGCTGGTCATCCCAAACCCATGGTTACTGCTGAAGCAGAAGAACCCAGAAACAGACCCACAAGTGAGTTCCGTCAAAGGAATCAACTGAGTTTTACTGTAAATACTTTAAAACAAACTTTTTCCCCCAAGCCCTTAATAAGCCAAAGAACAAATTTCCTATATTGTATACATGGACATTTTAACCTAGAAAGGCCCTTTAGTGATGGCAAAATTTAAGAGGCATAGACATGCCACCATGCCGGGCTTATAAAGTTAATTTCTGACCCACCACAAAGAAAGAGCATTTAGAGTTCCCATGAGAAGAGGGGTATTGAGTGAGAGTGAGAGCTCACCTTTTCCTCTGCCAGGTGCAAGAGCTGCTTCTTGGCTTTCTCCACATCAGAAGAAGGGCCCCTGATGACAACTGTGTCACTTCCAGAACCTTCCACAGGGAAGTGAATGTGGACCCCACCACATTCCTCCATGATGGCACGGATCAAACGGCCCTTTGTGCCGATGAGGGAGTTGTGCAGCTTGGCAGGGATTGAGACCTCCACCTCAGCTATGTTGGCCTGAAACCAAAGACAGGCAGCAAGAGGGCATCACTCCAGTGTGGAGAGGAAGGGCTGGGTTGAGCGTGGCAGTAGGGCTCTGGGTGCTGGTTCCACTTCTTCAGTTAACTCTGGTACTAGCTGGCAGAGAATATATCTACTCAAGCAAAGATTTTGCTTCCAGCCAGGATGAAAGAGCAGCAACTGAACTTACTCCTAACTGAAACTGGCATCAGGAAGCAGACAAGGGGAGTTGTATGACTGTCATGGCGTGCTATAGCAGCACAGGAGGTGAGGAGACAGCTCGCAGTCTGGGGCCTGAGACAGCACAAGTGCATGTATCAGAGCCTCAACAGAGTGGCAGAGAGGGCCCAGCCTGGACCCCACACCCGGACACTGCAGACATTCCAAGGAAGAACACAGGCAATGGCCTCCCCAGCTTGCCGCTCAGCGCATATTCAGGAGCGTCCCCCCAGCAGTGGGAGACTTGTGAGGCAGGACTAAACACAGCTCTGATCCCACTAATCAACCTTAAAAATAAGTATTAAAAGAGGCGAGCTGTTTCAGAGTAACAAAAGACCCCAAATATTTAAAGATTAATGAAAAAAAAAATCCAATAAAAAATACTAGTTTTCAAGCCGAGCATGGTAGCACACACTTGTAATTTTAGTACTTAGGAGGCTGAGACAGGAGGATTGCAGGTTCAAGGACAGCCTCAGCAAACAGTGAGACTTTCAACAACCTAGCGAGACCCTGTTTCAAAATAAAAATAAAATAGGGGTGGGGATGTAGCTAGGAGGTAGAATGCCCTGGGTTCAATCCCTAGTACCACACAAACAAACACCCCCAAAAACTAGCCTTCAAGAAACAGGCAAAAACAACCAATCATAAAGAAAATAAACCGGGCACGGTGGTGCATGCCACTCAGCAACTGAGTTAAACTATCAGCAACCTAGCAAGACCATGTTTCAAAACAAAACAAAAAGGGCTGGGGGTACAGCTTAGAGGCAGAATGCCCATGGGTTCAATCCCTAGTAACACACACACAGGACCGCAGAGGTTAGAATCACCAGGCCAAGGACATTAAAACAGGTCTTTTACCATGTGGTCTATCATCAAAAGCCAAAGGAAAGAAATACTGAGCATGTTGAGCACTGAAAATACAAGACAAGATTCAAATAGACTTCAGGAACCAAAAACTAGAGAGATTACAGGCAGATTAGACGTTGTAGAGAATTAAGGCTTTAAACGCAGGACAAGTAATCCTGAGGGAGGAGATCAAGGGGTTTACAGAAGAAAACAGCACCAAAAGTTCCTCATATTGGATGAAAATGCTAAGCCTCCACACCCCAGCAGCTCCATGAACACCAAGCAAAGACACACAGGAAAAGGAGACAAAGACAACTCACACCTTGCTCAAAGCTGGAGATCAAAAGGAAAAAGACTCGCCACGCAAAAGGAAAGACCCATGGAGACACTGCGTTTCTTATGGGAATGAGGTCAGCGAGCAGACGCCGAGCAAAAGTACCTTTCAAATATGAAGACTACAGCCAGGTGTGGTGGCGCACACCTATTGTAATCCCAGTACTTGAGAGGCGGAGACAGGAGCATTGCAGGCTCAAGGCCAGCCTCAGCAAGCAGGGAGACTCTCAGCAACCTAGTGAGACCCTGTTTCAAAATAAAAAATGAAAAGGACTGGAGTATAGCTGGGAGGTTGAATGCCCCTGGGTTCAATCCCCAGTACAAAAAAAAAAAAAAAAAAAAAAAGCTGTGATCTCAGACAAAAAGGTCAGTGATGTATTCCCGTGAAGCCTGGAGCAGGTGAGTAAAAGGCAGGACCTTGGAGCACAAAGGTGGGAGCAGGGCCAAGAAATCCACCAAGCCACTCAGAAGCCTGCCAAGGGACTAGGGCATACAGGGACAGGTAGCACAACAGCATCGTCTAACAAGCATGGGGGTGTGCGGTGGTGGAGCACCAGTGTGCATAGGCCCTGGTGCATTCCCAGCACCCCAGAAACCACCAACCAACCAGAACCATGGCCAAAAAGCTGATGAAGAGAAAAAGAATCATAAAAATATCTGATCCACAAGAAAGAAAAAGAACAAAGTAGATAAAAAAAGGAAACTAAACAGCAAGGCAGCAGATGTAAACCTGACCACACAAAATAATCACATTAAAGCGACAGGTGTGGGGGTGGGTAGGACAGTTACTGTCTAATGGGGCCAGAGCTTCTGTTTAAGATAAAAACATTCTGAGCCAGGCGTGGCAGTGCTCGCTTATAATCACATTGCTTGGGAAACTGAGACAGGAGGGTCGCAAGTTTGTGGCCAGCCTCAGCAACTTAGGCCCTCTGCAACTTACTGAGACTGTTTCAAAATAAAAAATAGGTCTAGGGGTATAGCTCAGAGATAGAATGCCCCTAGGTTCCATCCCCAGTACCACAAAAAAGGTGAAAACATTCTGAAAATGGACAGGGTGTTAGTTGCACGATACTGTGAATATACTTAATGCCACTGAATGATACTTAAAAATGAAGTTGGTAAATTCTATGTCATATATATTTTGCCAAATGAAAAAAACAGATCATAGTAAATGTAACTTAACCACATTTGTTAAGTATATGTGGCAATAAATTTAAGTATGTGATATGTAGTATACATAATCACCAATGTAATTAAAAGCAAATATTACAATTTAAAGAAATAGTCATTTTAAAAAAAGTAAGCTGCTGAAAAAAAAAAAAAACAACGCACTTAATGTTAAAAAGCATATTCCAGAGCAAAGCATATTATGAAGGATAAAAGGTTATTTTATGATGACACAGATTATAGATGTTCTGAACATAAGGAGATGGCAGTGCAGACAGGGTAATGTGCGGATATCCTAATAACTTTGTTAGTAAACCTGACGGCTTTGAGAGAAGAGAAAACCCCTGAAGATATTGATCACCAAGCACCAGAAACAGATGACCTATTTTCAGTGAAACACCATCCCACAGTAAGGAGAAAAAGGCACGACATATAGGCAGATCTCAAAGACCTATGCCAACAGCAGGAAGCCTGGTCACCAGGTGAGAGCGCGAGACACCCAGTTCCAAATGCCCTGGCTGGAGGCAGGTCAGGACAGGAGCTGCCAACGAGAGTGGCCTGGCTGGGGTGGAAGGTGGCTCAGATGCAGAGGGCGAGGGGCACTTGGCAGTGGGGATGATTTTGCAGGTGTGCACATCAGAACTACCAAACTGTGCACCATAAACACGTGTAGATTAATTTTCTTTAAACTGAAGAAAACACTTTGCAGATATAATTTTCAAGTGGTATAAAAATTAACAAAAAGAAAATACCTCATAGAAGAAGAACCTGGGTCAAATGTTACTGCCGTGCAGCAAGTGAACAAGCACAAGAGACCACGGTGGGCATCTGCTGGCCATCTACTTAGCACTGCCTAGCTGCAAAGCTGCAGTCTTCTGTGGAGCTGCACCAGCCCAGGGACCCAGCAGGCTGGCGCTGCTTGAGACTGCACAACACAACGTGGGCGAGGGCCTCCGCCCCGGACAGGGCCATTACCAGGTCTTTCTGGATGGACAGAATGCGGCTCCGGGCAGCTTCGCAGTTGGCTCGCTTGCCTGTGATGACAATAGTCTCGGAGTTGCTGTTCTCTGCTGGAAGGTCGATCTTGGTGTTACTTTCTTCACGAATCTACAGGGAGGGAGAGAAACACGAGAAGCTGAGTAGAGTCCTTTCACAGTAGGTGCACCCAAGCACAGGCTGGGAAGGAAGGGTCAGTCCTTCCTTTCAGGCTACCACGTGATGGTGCAGGGCTACAGACAACAGGCAAGAAGAGCCAAGGTCCAGGGACAAGTGAATCACCTTTTTAATGTTTGCACCTCCTTTTCCAATGATGTTCTTGTGAAACTGTTTGAAGATTGGAACAGAAATCGAATAGCTATTTTCCACCTTAAAGACAAAAAGATGGTACACTTAACCACTCGTGCCAGAGAGAGAAGTCTCCCTTCAATCCCCCAAGCAGCACAAACTTGACAAGGCCCTGCTGTTGGCAAACATGGAGTTGGAGACTACTAGTCGCCTCCCACCTATCTCATCTTCAGAGCTCTGTCATGAGGGTAAGCAAGATAAACTTGTCCAAAGACTCCTAACCTGGCATGCCAGTTGACTGATCTCAAGCCCCCTTTTATAAAAAGTGCTATACAACTGCAGTCTGTTAGATGCATGCTGTATAATGCAGAAGCAATCACGTCTGACCTTCAACCAGCACTCTGGCTGAGGGCAGCTGTGCAATATGCCAGATTCAGAGCTGGCCACGGAAGGGCTTAGTGCCCATGTCCAGGCAGCACACAGACTCCAGTGTCTTGGGAGTCCAGCACTCAGTACAGGGAGTGCTTCTCCAGCACCTCCCTCAGAGCAGGCCTCAACTATACCAAAGCCCCTGGAATGATCACAGATGTATGGCCATCTGCCGCCTCCCCATCAGTCGCTCTTTAACTTTCCAGATCTTTTCCCACTTCAGTTTTTGAGGATAATAATACTTGGAAAACTGACTCCTCATTTTATTTGTGTTATAATCTCTCTCCTTACTGGCTGGGATAGTTTCTCTACCTAATCACCTAACGAATACTGAAAGAAAAGAGTAAGAGGGTATGAGAAAAAAGGAATCTCCCACTTGAATTCCACAGCACAGAAGTTTTGATTGTTACTGCTAGTCGGGGCATCCAGGCATGAAGAGGTGTGGATACCACTTGGTTCCAAGCCTCTGAGAGCAGACCATTCCCCAGTGCAGGGCTCCCAGCGGGAAGGACCAGGAGTTCTGATGGGACACATGCCCCACACCATCCCCAGCACTGCCACACAAAGGATGCAGAGAGCCTCTTACCAGGTCTGCCACCATCTTCTGCATGTATTTGGTACATTTTTCTACCTCATTCTTGGGCCCTCTGAGCTGGACAATATCACTTTTTTGTGCTGGGTCTGGAAAGTTGATGATAACCTGTAACAAACCATCAGGAGATCAAGTTTGCTTATTGGACAACTGGGTTCCAAAATAATGACTATCTTGTTAGTGTAAAGTAGGTCACTCATAGAGGTTAACAAATGCCTTTGGAGCTAGTGGGTGTAGCTCAGCTGTAGAGCACTTGTCCAGCATATGCAAGGTCCTGGAGTTTAATCTTAGCGTTGAAAGGAAGAAAACAGAAGATAAAAAAAGAAAAAAAAAGCCTTGGGAAACTGTTACCTCTGGAAATTTGTCACGAATTTCACGGATCCGTTCACCTTTCTGCCCAATGATTGTGCGATGAAATCTTTGCTCAATGATTAGGTCCTTGGTACGCTCATTTTCCTAAAAACAGAATTAATGCGGATGATGCCATTTATCATAAGCAAGGCTAGCAACTCCCCTCTCCAGGAGGCAGCAGGAACCTGGGGACCGCTGCTACACAGGCCAGCTGTTGCCCAGCAGCAAGGGAGGTGGTACCCCGAGATACCCCTGGGAGCACCAAGTCGGAGTGCCCATTACAGGACACCTAACCTCAGCAGTCATTGTCACACCCCCAGGTTTTACTGGTTGTATGCTATTTTGCTGAGTAAAGTATAACTGAAGAACTGATTGTAGGACCCTTCAGCCAGAAATGCTCTCAAGGCAGTGATAATCACCAAAGCAACCCAGTTGGCACTTCTGTTCCACAAGAGCCAGAGGTGAGCATGGTTTTACTTGGTACCCTGTATAGCAGAAAGTGATCCATTCTGAACACAGGTGGCTCAGACCACTTTCCCTGCATGGATAATAAAGAAAGGGTCCAACACATGGATCTGAACCCAGGTCACTCTCAACCTTCCCCACAGGCTCCATTAAAATGTCAGAAGAAATACAGACTAGGTACAGTTGGAATCCAGGAAGAACACAATCCGCCTCTCAAGACATTTCAAAGGACTCTAGTAGATCAGACTGGCATGCAGATAACAGAAATCAGTGGTTCAGTGTAGGCAGAAGACACTCTGGGGGGCAAGGGATCCTGGGAGAGGGCAAGGATGAGATTTTGGAATACTGGGCTGGAGACAGAGCTCTAGATGGCCAGAGGGTGGCAGGAGTTTGACCATACCTTGGATTACAGTTGAGGAAAGTAAAATCACTGCCAATTAAAAAAAAAAAAGTCTTTTGATTTAACACTTCCAGCAGAAGTTCCTGGATGAGAGGATGAACAGGCTTGCCTGGGGTACATGACTACTGCATTTGCCTCTTCTGGCCCCTGTAAGGCACCCTGTGCAGCCAAAGTAGAGAATCACTGCTGTGTGACTGTGTATTTCACAATTAGAAGCAAGAATGCTAATGGCTTAGCAGAAGCAGAACCAGATGCCAGGCATCCTGTGCTGTGCTGTGCAGTGCCTCTGTCCTTGCGAGAACACTGGCCCCAGACTGGCTGGGGAGGAACCACAGTAATTCTCAAGTTTGGCCACAAGAGAACCACCTGGGGTCCTCTAGCTGGGGTCCTCTAGAAGTCCAGGAACGTAGGCAGGTGTGGTGGTGCATGCCTGAAATCCCAGTACTTGGGAGGCTGAGACAGGAAGACAGCAACTTTGAGGCTAGCCTAAGTAACTCAGTGAGACTCTGTTTGAAAACAAAAAATAAAAAAGGGCTGGAGGATGTAGCTCAGGGGTAGAACGCCCCTAGGTTTAAACCCAATCACACACACACACATACACACACACACACACACGAGTGTTATGGCAGCATCTGGGTTTAAACCCAATCTCTCTCTTTCTCTCTCTCTCTCTCTCTCTCTCACACACACACACACACACACACACACACACACACACACACACACACAGAGTGTTATGGCAGCATCTGGGACTCCTGGGGTGCCTCTGTGCTTCTCCAGCACAGATCAGGGCCCGAGGGAGACAAGATGTGCTGAGGACCTGGGGAGGATAAAAGCAATTCGGCTCCAGCGAGTGAAACCAACACAGGATTTGGAGATTGCCACTTTCCAGGACTGCGTCCCCCCAGTGCTGTACCTCATAGACAGCCAACAGAGGTAGGCCTGAGCTCTCCTGTCAAGACCTGGGCGCTGGGCTTACCATGCGAGATGCGAGCTCTAGCAGCTCCCGCTTGGCCTGCTGCACACCCTGTGGGTCCCCCTCGATGCGGATCAGGTTGCTCTTCTCGCTGTCTGGAGGGATGCGCACCGACACCTTGTACTGGTCTTTGATTCTGTTTACTTGGGACACAAAAGGAGACATGTTTTATTTATTTATTTATATATTTATTTATTTTTGCGGCACTGGGGATTGAACTCGGGCATTCTACCTCCGAGCTACACCCCCAGCCCTATTTTTCATTCTTTATTTTGAAACAGGGTCTCACTAAGTTGCGGAGTGCCTCACTAGGTAGCTGAGGCTGGCCTCGAACCCGGATCCTCCGATCTCAGCCTCCCAAATGCTGGGATTACAAGCGTGCGCCACCACGCCCGGCTAGGAGACGTGTTTTAGATCAGAAGCTAAGACGGTTCATCAGTGACTAACACCCCAGAGGAACAGTGCCAAGCCTCAATATCCTAAGCAGTTATTTCCATTAACTTAAAAGACGTACTTCAACTGTCTTAAGTGAGAGTGGCTAGAACCTTCACTGGACTGCAGGGCTTCTGGAGTACCAGCTCCCAGCCTGGACTGCAGGCTGGCATTGCTCTGAGAGATTCGAATACTGATGGCTAGGACCAACCTAGACTGAGGGTTAGCTCGCCTGGGATGAGGCTGGTGCTTTACAGTAGTCAGAAGATCACAGGTGCTACTAACATGCAAACCATGCAAGCAAGTTTAGGAACTACACAATTAACTCGAGGCAGAAATACCCCATCGACCATCTATAAGTACACAGGGCAGCAGGACTCTAGCATCAGCTCAGACCCACAAAGTAAGGGGCCACAACCTCCTTATTTTGCTGCCACCTCTCTGGAAAGAACCTGGTACCCGTTTGAGATCCAGGCTCCCAAAACCCTGGAGAAGGCATACTGCCAGGGAAGGAGGCAGGCAGGCCGTGCCCCCTGCGTAATGAAGAAAAGCGGAGCCACTTGGAGGACCAATGAGAGCTCTCTGCAAATGTCCCAAACAGTGCACAAATAGAGGCAGAAGGGGACAATCTGTGACGGGGACTGACATGGAGAGGCCACATTCTAGCGTAGAACAATGCAGGACACGAGCAGCAAAAGACAGAGAATGGAGCAGCAGATTTCAGATTATGAACAAAAGAGGATAAGGAACTCGGTCAGAAGAAAACAGACACATAAAATCCTTTGATCACACAAGAGATTCTACAATTCCTAGGGAGCACAAACCAGGTATTAATGGCAGATTTGTACTACATTTCCTTGTATTTTTTAGTAAACACTACAGTTAACCAAAATAAAAAGCAAAACCACAAAAACAAATTTATAATGTATGCATGGTTCAAGTAGTGCATAAAAATGAGCAATGACCAAGGTCACTGTGTCCAGAGATTTTTGTCCCCATCGTAAAAATGGCACAGATCACAAGACCGACACCAGAGGAGAGTGTACTGTTCCAGACCATAGCATAGTGAATGGACAGGTTTATATTTACTTGCAACCAAAACGGGATTCTTTTTTTTTGCGGTACTAGGGATTGAACCTCAGGGGCAGTCTACCTCCGAGCTATATCCCCAGCTTGATTTTGCTCTTTTTTCTTTTGAAACAGGGTCTCACTAAATTGCGGAGGGCCTAAGTAGCTGACGCTGGCCACAAACCTGTGATCCTTCTGTCCCAGCCTCCCAGGTACTGGGATTACAAGTGTGCACTACCACAGTTGACTTTTATAATTTTTTTTTTTTTTTTGCGGTACTGAGGATTGAACCCAGGGGCATTCTACCCCTAGAGCTGTACCCCCAGTCCTGTTTTATTTCTTCTTAGTCTTTATTTGGAATAAGGTCTCACAAAGTTGCAGAGGGCTTCACCTAAGTAGCTGAGGCTGGCTGAGAACCTGCAGTCCTCCTGTCTCAGTCTCCCAAGTACTTGTTTTTTTTTCCCCGCTGATGTCAGTTATTAAGAAATCCAGAGAGCTGGGCGTGGTGGCGCATGCTTGTAATCCCAGCATTCGGGAGGCTGAGACCAGAGGATCCGGGTTCGCGGCCAGCCTCAGCTACCTAGCGAGGCACTCTGCAACTTAGTGAGACTCGGTTTCAAAATAAAGAATAAAAAATAGGGCTGGGGGTACAGCTTGGAGGTAGAACACCCCTGAGTTCAATCCCCAGTACCGCAAAAAACCCAAAAACAACAACAACAAAAAGAAATCCAGAAAGGATCCTCTGCTGATGAAACTACGTAGGAAAAGGTATGCGCTGGCCTTATCAACCTCTACCAGGTGAAACCCAGGGCATGGAGTTGTTTCCAGAGTACGTAAACATCACAATGGTGGGTGCAGCCAAGCAGGTAAACTAAGCACGAGAGGCTGAAAATGACAACCTTGGATGGCAGCAGAGAGCCCATTTCACACACTTCCCGAGTTCCTACATCCCTGAGCTATCCCTGCCAGGGGCCCAGACAGGCTGAGTGCTCAGCCCGGAGGGATGGGGTGCTTGCTCACCAGCACCCTCCCCATGCTGATGGACTTGGGCATGGGTCTAGGAAGCGAGTGCCAGTCCTATAGACGCTGGTGGGCGAAACCCAGCAGGTCTGGTTGAGGAGGAGGCTGGAGGGCTGATCATGTTGCTTTCTGAAAGCGACAGAGGCCTGGCCTGGGCTGTCTGCAGAGGCCCCAGCACACCCTCAGCTCACTCACTGTTGGCTCCGCTCTTCCCGATGAGGTGCCTGTGGAACCTGTGGTCAATGTTGATTTCCACGTAGTCCATTCGGTTGATCTGTGGGGATGCACAGAGCGGTGAACAGAGATGAGCACCTGGGTCCCTGGTTGTTCAGACAAGGAGGAGCCAGACCCCAAATCTAGAAGATGCCAACTACTGTTCCGCTGCCCCCCCACTCCCACTGCCCCGAAGCTCCCATCCTTAAAATAAGTTTTCCCTCTGCCCAGGGCACCTCTGGGACCTCAGCTGGCTTCCAGCTGTTTCAGAACCCATCATTCACCCAGCAAGGACACTCCTATGTCTCTATGCCCACCCTCGTGAGAGCTGTCCCCACTTCACCAGAGCCCTGCCTGTCACTAGCTCAGGGTGCTCCAAGGGGCGCCTTACCAGGTCTTTGACCATACTTTCGATCTGCTCCTGGGCCACATTCACGTCCTCTGTGGGGCCCTCCAGGGTGATTTTGTCCTCGCCTTCTGTGAACTCGATGTGAACCTACCAGGCCACAATGAGGTGAAGGGTGACCAAGATTAACCCGAATGGCTGCAGTGACCTTGGGTGCCATGCACGACTGCTTATCCCCAGAGAGCCCAAGCGCACTCTACTGGGGACAGCGGCTGACCCCAAACTGCTTCACATAAATAACAGGGAAGGGATGGCCACACCCACCACCATGAGAAGCTGAAGGCAGGCTGTTATTTGGCACAAAAGCTATGGTCTGACAACCCTTCCTTTTACTGAAGTCAGGAACTGGACAGTGCTTCACATCACTGCTACTTATGTGCTTGTATACTGCCACCTTTGGAAGCCCAGCTTCTCTTTTGTTCTTGAAAGAGCGAAAACAGGTAACATGGATTTTAAAACAAGTGCAACTGCCTGAAGTTGTAGAGTAACTCCTCCTCACATGGCCAGTCCACCAACCTGACTGGTTCATAACATGCAAGGCAAGGCAGTCAGAAACACAGAGCAGTCCACCTACATCTGGGTGAACCAGGCAGGAGTTGAAGGCTACAAAGAGCGAAATGAACCGGGCACGGTGGTGCACACCTAGTCTCAGCTGCTCAGGAGGCTGAGGCAGGGGAATCTCAAGCTCAAGGCCAGCCTGGGCAGCGCAGTGAGGTCCTATTTCAGAATAAAACGTTAAAAGGGCTGGGGATGTAGCTAGTGGTAGAGTGCCCAGTACCACAAAAAAACAAAAACAAAAGCAAAAGGATGAACACGTAACTGGGACACTGGTCTCAGAACAGGAATGAAGGGCACCAGCAGGCTCTCTGCTGTTACTTTCCCCAGTTTCCTGGGAGCTGCTGTCTCCCTGTGGTAAGGACAGCAGCGCAGAGGGTAAAACAAACAAACAAAACAAAACAAAACAAAAACCTCATTAAATTCACATATTAACACAAAAGCTATGATACCATAATTACTAAATGAAACATTTCTTAAGATGTTTATTAAGACTAGCAATACTTCTCTAGTTACAAAGACCAGAAAATGGTAGACACTGAAAGATGCCAATTCTGCAATCTTACAGCTACTGCAGAAGCTGGCCGTGTTTAGTGGGATGACCACCTGAAAATGTGCCGCCAACTTCAAAGGCATCGATAGGACAGACGGCAACGAAACAATGGGACAAACTCAGTATAACAGAACCAGAATGTCTCCTTACCTTTGGCATCTGTTGAGTGATTTTGGCCAAGTTTTGCCCCTTTTTGCCAATGATGAAACGGTGAAGCCAGGAAGGAGCAGAGACGGAGGAGACTGTAAAACTATTGGCCTAGGGAACACAGGAAACAGATTGGCAGGTTTGTAGACCTCAAGGTTATGTTAAAACAAAAGTCAGATTGCTCACTCCAGGTTTACAGGTGAGTGCTCCCCAAACTGGGACTATTTCATGGTGTCCAGGTCCCCAACATGTACCAATCAAGAGCTTGTTCATAAAGGACCCCTGGACATTCAATAGAGCACAGGACACTTCACTGTGAGGTGCAGCTACCTTGGCATAGACTTCAGTCAAGGCCTGCCCCAGCTTCTCAGGCTCGCCTCGCAGTATCACAGTCTCAGAGACGCTGTCTGAGGGCGGGATCTCGACAGAAACTCCAGTTCTCTCCAGGATCTCCTGCAAAGAATTGCCTTTCGGCCCGATGACATACTTGTGCTGCGATTTCTTGACTTCCACTGCAATTGTTGTAGTCTTCTTTTTCTAATTAAGAGCACCAAAAGGGCAGTCAGCAGGCAGGTGGTGGGGAGAAAAGACTTCGCTGCTAACAGAGGAAGAAGCAAGCCAGAGGGCCCCAGATGACAGGTGCCAATCCCCAAGAGATGGAGACCATGACCAACCCGCTCTAGAAGCTCCACTTTCCAAGGCATGAACTCCCCCTGAGCCTAGTCACTCCAGGATGATAACATCAACCTGGAAGATTTAAAACACTAAGTCTTTTCTCCAAATTAAGGAATGAGTTTCAGAACTCAAAAGCTGGCCAAATGGAGCTAATTGCTTAATAAAAGACATGAGCTGTGTATGCCACTGCTGTGGTAGCCCCAGGCAGCCACTCCCAGTGTGGTCAGAGGCTGGGGCTAGGGCATATCCAGACAGGACTGTGAGGACAACTACCTGCAGTGTCCAGCAGTGTGTGGGCACTGAAATGGAGAGATAAGAGCTAAGCACTGTGCCCAAGGGTAAAAGGACAAGGGGCAGAGTGAGGGCTTAACCAAATGTCCAGACTCAAATCCACTGGCTATCCCTGCCTTTGGGCTCCACCTCCTTGGCATTGCACACCTTCTCCTCGTAAATCTTCTTGATTCGGGCCACGGCCTGTGCCAGCTGTTCCTTCTCTCCAGTGAAGACGATTTCTGTCCGGTTGACACTGGGTGGGGGGATGTTGATGCGTGTCCCTGTCTCCTGCATGATCTCACCCACAAGTCTATTGTATGGCCCAGCAATGAAGGGGTGGAAGGCCTTCTCCACCTCCAGTCTCTCCACAGCGCGCTTGTCCTGGAAAAGATGGGACAGACGGGCTGCTGAGGACAGACTGGGCTTTTAGGGTGAGAGCCGAGGCCCCATGCACACTGTGCTGCTAGTGCACACAGGAGGAGGCAGCCCACCAGGAGCACAACTGTGCCGGGCAGGTGGAAAGAGCAAATGGTACTTGGTGCCTCACCTGCTCAGCAGAGATGAGAAGGACCTCGTGGCGAGCTTTCTCGATGCCCTCTTTGGTGCCAGTGATCTTGATCTGGTTGCTGGGGTCATCTGGGCGCGGAATCTGGATTTTGGTTGCGGTTTTTAGCTCCAAGTCTTGCAGTTTCTCTCCATTTTTGCCGATCACAAAGCGGTGGTGTTCTTTAGGAATGGCAACAGTTGCTGAGGCCTGTAGCAGGAAGAGAATCAGAGACAACAAGAATACTTTCAGTTCTGTAAAAGCATATTTCTCTACAATACTTTTCTCTGGTTGGAATGCCCACCAATCCCACCCTATTAGAATGGTGTGGGCTCAAATGCCACACCTGCTAGTGGAGAGCTTGCCCTGACCCCCAGGCCAACCCAGTCAAGTGCATCTGAACCAATGCTCACCATTCACTGGTACCTGCACCTGTGAAGGGAGCAGAAGATGGGCAGCCATAGGGGGATAGGAAGAGGCAAGTGACTGCACACTCAGAAACCTGGGGGCAACTACTGCTTGATTAGAACAGCAAGAACAAGAACCTGACTCCAGAGAAGTCAGCAGCCCTAACTTACACAAGCGATAGCCAGAGCTACAAGTAGGAGGACAAGGTGCAGGTCAGTGGTAGAGTGCTTTGCCTAACATGTGTAAGGCTCTGGGTTCAATAACAAGCACCATACATACACAAAAAGAGTCAGACATGAGCTCAACAAAAAGTAGAATATGTGCATTATAAATTAGAAAAGACTCTTTAAAGATTCAATGCTCACATCACAAAAATGTCAATTCTTTTAAGATTGATTTTTAAAATTAGGTAGTTTTGAGCATAAGGTTGATTATAAAGCCTGCATGATATAACAAACAAGAACACAATAAGCAAGGCAAAAGCCCTGAGAAAGAATAGAACAGGACTGAAATGGTAATAATGGTAAGTGATACTAAAACAAAAATCACTACCAGAAAAATGGAAAATCATTAGCAAGAGAGAGAGAGAGAGAAAGAGACAGAGAGCGAGCAATGGTTTGGGACTAGGAACCCTGAAGTGGACCCAGGCTACCATGCACACCGAGGACAGCATCAAAGTGGCTACTCCATCCACTGAAAGGACTGTCCTCTATGCCTGTGTGAAAGCCAGGCTGCGCGGGGGTGACACATCCCGACAGACCAAGAACCAAAACCGAAGACACCCACAGGCTAGAAGGAAATATGGAGAAACTTCATGACTTGTAAGTGAAGAACTTCCCTGGCAATGATTCAAAGTAATAAAAATAATGTGACTATATAAGAATAAAATGTTCATATTACAAGATACCAAGAGCAACAAACAAATGACAAGCTGGAAAAAATTATTTGTAATTTTTATTACTGATGATGGGGGTGGGGTGGTGTGTGTGTGTGTGCGCGTGTGTGTAGAGCTGGGGAATGAACCCAGAACCTAACACATGGCAGGTAAGTGCTCTGCCACTGAGCTATGTCCCCAGCCCTTTTTATTTTTATTTATTTATTTTTTTTTTATTTTTATTTTTTTTGCGGTACTGGGGATTGAACTCAGAGGCATTCTACCTCCGAGCTATACCCCCAGCCCTATTTTTTATTCTTTATTTTGAAACCGAGTCTCACTAAGTTGCGGAGTGCCTCACTAGGTAGCTGAGGCTGGCCGCGAACCCGGATCCTCTGGTCTCAGCCTCCCGAATGCTGGGATTACAAGCGTGCG
>PVLC010002867.1:36469-57744 GCA_004027655.1 Graphiurus murinus | reverse complement strand
CTTTTTATTTGATACAGGGTCTTGCCTAAGTGGCTGATGTTGGCCTGGAAATTGCAATCCTCCTACCTCAGCCTTCTCACTCCACTCTGATGAAGATTTTTTATCTTTTATTTTTTTTTGTGGTACTGGGGATTAAACCCAGAGGCATTCTACCTGAGCTACACCTCCAGCCCTATTTTTTATTTTAAAAAAGGGTCTCATGAAGTTGTAGAGGGCCTCATTAAGTAGCTGAGGCTGGCCACACACCTGCGATCCTCCTGTCTCAGCCTCCCAAGTACTGGGATCACAAGCCCATGCCACCAGGCCCAGCTGATGAAGTTTTTAGAAGCTCTAATACAGTAAGTTCCTGAAAATTGGGTGAGATGAACAACTTGATAGGAAAATACGCTATAGACAGACATTTCACAGAAAAAAATTACAAATGCAAATTACAAGTATGTTCAACTACTTTTCAGACTGGCAAACACCCAAGTACTGGGTGAGCCTGGCTCTCTTACATGCTGATGGGAGTGTGTGATACACAGTCTCTGAGGGAGGGGAATTTAGCTGCAGGTGGCCAAATTATACATGCCATTATCCTTTGACCCAGCCAACTCACTTCAGGAATCTATCCCAAAATGCACTGGGTAAAATAGGAAAGAGCATACGCATATTATTTTTACTGTGACGTAACTCATAACAGCAAAGTCTGGAAACCACTCAAATGCCCATCAATAGACATGCTTGAGTAAGTTACAGCACACCCAGAGATTATCACACTTCTGTCTAAAGAAACACGGAAGTCACTATTTACTCATACACAGACACCTCCAGAAAATAGTAAGGGAAAAAATGCAAGGTACAAAAAAAGGTTTGTAGCAAACTATGTTTTGACTCTATTCTCAAACACAAACAATAAAGAATAAAACAAGGACTAGGTAGGAATGATCACCCACAAAGAGAGGGAAGAGAAAGAGTAAAGATCACGGGCTGCGAATTTCCCTTAATGTATTTTTTTTTTTTGGTGGTACCAGGGATAGAACCCAGAGACATTCGACCTCTGAGCTGTACCTCCTGCCCTAATTAATTTTTTATTTTCAAACAGGGTCTTATTAAGTTGCTAACGTTGGCCTTGAATCTGCAATCCTATCTCAGCCTCCCAAGTACAGGAATTATATGTGCCACTACATTCAGCTTTAATGTACTTTATTACACAAGTTTGACATTGCAATCATGTAAGTGTTGATTTTTTTTTTTTTTTTACTTTCTTTTGTGGTGCTGGAGAAGACCATGTATGCTAGGCAAGTACTCTGATACTGACCTAACATCCCCAGCCCTTTTTTTTTTTTTTGCGGTACTGGGGGTTGAACTCAGGGGCATTCTACCTCCGAGCTACACCCCCAGCCCTATTTTTTATTCTTTATTTGGAAACCGGGTCTCACTAAGTTGCGGAGTACCTCACTTAGGTAGCTGAGGCTGGCCGTGAACCCGGATCCTCCGGTCTCAGCCTCCCGAATGCTGGGATTACAAGCGTGCACCACCACGCCCGGCTTCCTAGCCCTTTTGATTTGGAGACAGGGTCTTGACTAAGTTGAAGTTGGCTGGCCTAGAACTTTTTTTTTTTTTTTGCGGTACTGGGGATTGAACTCAGGGGCATTCTACCTCCGAGCTACACCCCCAGCCCCATTTTTTATTCTTTATTTTGAAACCAGGTCTCACGAAGTTGCGGAGTGCCTCACTAGGTAGCTGAGGCTGGCCTCGAACCCGGATCCTCTGGTCTCAGCCTCCCGAATGCTGGGATTACAAGCGTGTGCCACCACGCCCGGCTTAGAATATTTTTAAATATTGGGGATTGAACCCAGGGGCATTCTGCCTCTGGAGGTACACTCCCAGAACTTTTTTTATTTTTTGTTTTGAATGAGGGTCTCACTAGGTTGTTGAAAGCCTTGCTACATTGCTGAGGCTATCCTTGAACCTATGATCCTCCCATCTCAGCTTCCCAAATACTGGGATTACAGGTGTCCGCAACCATATCTGGCCTTATTTTGTTTTCAAATGGGGTCTTGCTAGGTTGCTGAAAGTCTTGCTACTTGCTGAGGTTGCCCTCAAAGCTGCAATACTTGTCTCAGTCTCCTGAATAGCTAGGATTACAGACCTACACCATTGCACCTGGCTTGGCGTAATTTTTAAAAATTGAAAGTAAGCTTAAACAAATGAACCTAACTACGTAATGCTGATTGGAAAACTCAGGAAAAAACTGCTTCAATTTAAAAATCTTGCTATTTTTCATCTTAATTAAAAAGTGTGAACTCATGATTTCCTTCTTTTTTTTTTTTTTTTTTTTTTTTTTTTTTTTTTTTTTTTCTTATTTTTTTTTTGCGGTACTGGGGATTGAACTCAGAGGCATTCTACCTCCGAGCTATACCCCCAGCCCTATTTTTTATTCTTTATTTTGAAACCGGGTCTCACTAAGTTGCGGAGTGCCTCACTTAGGTAGCTGAGGCTGGCCGTGAACCCGGATCCTCCGATCTCAGCCTCCCAAATGCTGGGATTACAAGCGTGCGCCACCACGCCCGGCTGATTTCCTTCTTCTTAATAGCTTCCTTTTCCTAGCACTGTCCTCTGAAAAAGCCCAGAAACTCTGATAAGCCCCAGGGCCCCACTGTACCTAGCACAGCATCTCTATGTGGATTTCCTACTCAAAAGGTCTGGGGAAGCTACAGCATGGTGGTTACATGCCTGTAATTTCAGTACCTGGGATGGCAGGTTTGAGACCAGCATCAGCAACTTGAGAGAGACCCTGTTTCAAAATGAAAAATAAAAGGGGCTGGAGGTGTAGCTTGGAGATAGAATGTCTCTGACTTCAATCCCCAGCACAAAAAAAGCCTGAGGAGAAACAGCTGGTTCAGTCTGTGGAAAGAAATACCCAAAATTAGCCTGAGATATTTTTCTGTGTTAGAAATGTTGAGATCAACCCCTAGGAAGCATAGATGAAAGACCCTCCTACTTCTTAGAAAGTAAATATATGACCCTAAAGGAGTATGGTTTCATGACTCTAGAAAGTTTGCTTTACCAGGCTATGTTAAGAATGCGGGCTATATGTGTAAAATGAAGAAGTGGTGCTATTTGTGATCTGACAATGATTGATATGTCATAAATGTCTATGTAACCCTGTTGTACTCAAGAAATGTATAAAAAATCCGTGCTGAAAAAATAAATTAATTAAAAAAAAAAACGTTGAGATCAAGCCGGGCGTGGTAGCCGCTTGTAATCCCAGTACTTGGGAGGCTGAGACTGGAGGATCCAGGTTCTTAGCTAGCCTCAGCTACTTAGAGAGGCTCTCTGCAACTTAGTGTGACTGGTTCAAAATAAAGAATAAAAAATAGGACTGGGGATGTAGCTCAGAGGTAGAATGCCCCTGAGTTCAATCCACAGTACCTCAAAAAAAAAAAAAAAAAAATGTTGAGATCAACAAGGGTGACAGAACACTGCCGGTCAGGAGCAAACCTGAGGGGGCCCAATGGCAAAGATGAGGCAGTTTTGGCATTAAAGTCCCCAAGTTTGAATGACACTAAGAAAGACTCCCTCATCATCACTGGAAATGCCAGAGTATCAATGTGGTTTCAATAGGGAAAAGGGAGAAAGGGCTGAGCATTTATCAGCACTTCCCAATGTTCATTGGGAAAGGAAAGCTCCTCCTCTCCCTCCTCTCTAGAGTATCAGCCAACTTACAGGGGGGAGAGGTGGAGAAAACCCTTTTGGGCCACTCTCTTTTCTCGGGGGGGGGGGGTTACTAGAGACTGCACCCAGGGGCATTCTACCTCTGAGTTATTCATTCATTGTGGTACCTATGATTGAACCCAGAGGCGAGACCCTATCTCTGAGGGTCTCACTAAATTGTCAAGGCTGGCCTTGAGTCTGTGATTTTCTAGTCACAGCCTCCCTAGCACCGGAATTCAAGTGTGCACCACCATGCCCAGCTCTTTTCAGTCACACTTCATGAATTTAGGCAGTGATCATCAAAGGATGATAAAACTATTAAGCAAAAGACCAATAAGGAACTAGTAAGGACAAATTAGGCTGAAGACACCCCAGTGTATTGACTAATCTTAGAATCAGTTCTCATATAATACCAAGTGCACAGTACCACCTTCAAAGATCCCTGCTGAACAAACAAGCTGCATGTGAAAGTGACTAAGTTCCAGCCCACAGGAAATGAGGGGTAGCAGAACAAATCACCTTCCAATAGATCAAGGGCACTAAAAAAAGGAATGGGGCATGCTGCAAGGAGACACTTGTGAGGTTAAAATCCAATGAGCAGACCATGGCTGGACACTGATTTGAACAGCTGGAAAAGATATTTGAGATAATGAGAGAAATCTAAATATTGATACCTCTAATAACTTTATTAAGTGAGCTACTGGCACAATAGTTATATACAGACAGTATACTACTTACAGGTAGAATAATATATCAAACAATCGAGGGGCTGAGTGTAACTCAGTGGTTGAGTGCTTGCCTAGCATGTGTGAAACCCTGGGTTTTATCCTCAGCATCACACAAAACAATGGAAAAGAGGGAAAAAAAAAAAAAAAAAAGGGTGGCTGGGGGACAAGTGGCCTCAGTTAACTACTAAGTGACTCCTTGCTTCCAGTGTTCAACTGCAAAAACACGTGCTCAGACATCGACTGACTAGCAGACAACAGCAAACATTTCAGAGCCTATTATGCACCATCCACAATGCTAAATAATTACGAGCAACATTTCTGCCTTTATGACATTCAACTGTGTAATCCTTGGAGGTGTGGGACTGTCCCAGGCCTTGTGTGGCTGGCTGCAGCAGAGACCATCGCGCTGTAGAGCAGCTCCCTGGAGCTGGAGGGTGCTCAGCAGCAGGGGCACCCTCCTCCTGGACAAGCCCATCGAGTGCAACAGCGCTCAGGCTACATTTAGTAAGATTTTCTACCTTTTTCTTGGTTTTGGGGAAAGTGCATCATAGATTTACTTACTCCAATAGTTCTCAAATAAATCCCAAGTACTAGCATCAGATTGCCAAGGATAGGGAATGGGTTCAAAACAAAACATCTGCTCAACTACTCAGGAGGCTGAGGCATAAGAATCATTGTAGGTTCAAGGCCAGCCAGGGCAACTTAGTGAAACTGTCTCAAAATAAAAATAAAGTAAGTTGGGTGTTGTGGCGCACACCTATAATCCTAGTACCTGTTTCAAAAAACAAACAACAAAAAACAAAATAGGCCAGGCATGGAGGAACATGCTTGTAATCCCAGTACTTGGGAGGCCGAGACAGCAACATAGTGTAGTGAAGCCCTCAGAAACTTACTTAGACTGTTAAAAAAAAAAAAAAAAAAAAGCTGGGTGGTGCACATCTCTGTAATCCCAGTACTTGGGAGGCTGATTCAGGAGGATGACAAGTTCAAAGCCAGCCTCAGCAACACAGTGAGGTTCTCAGCAACCTACTGAGACCCTGTTTCAAAATAAGAAATAAAATCAGACTAGGGGTGTAGCTCAAAGGTAGCATGCCTCTGGGTTCAATCCCCAGTACCACAAAATAAATAAATAAATAAAAATAAAAATAAAAAAAAGGGCCAGGGGTGTAGATTGGAGGTAGAATGCTCCTGGGTTCAACCCCTAGCACCAAAAGAAGAAATAAAATAAAATAGGGCTGGGTATGTAGCTCAGAGATAGAATGCCCTTGGATTTAATTCCCAGTACTCCCTCATATATATATATATATATATATATATATATATATATATATATATATATATATATAAAATCTCTCTCTCACACACACACACACACACACACACACACACACACACACACACACACACACACACGGCTAGGGATATAACTCAGTGATAGAGTGCCCCTGGGTTCAATTCTCAGTACCACACACACAAAAAGGGTTGTGGATTCTCTTTAAAATCAGTGCAAAGCCGGGCATGGTGGCGCAGGCCTGTAATCCCAGTATAAGGGAGGCCAAGACCAGAGGATTCGCATTCGCAGCCAGCCTCAGCTACTTAGTGAGGCCCTGTTTCAAAATAATGAAATAGGACTGGGGATGTAGTTCAGAGGTAGAATACCCCTGGGTTCAATTCCCAGTACCACAAAAACAAAACAAAAAAAGCCACAGTGCATAGCTAGGCATGATGTGGGATATGCCTGTAACTCCAGTACTTGGGAGGTTGAGACAGGAAGATCATAGGTTTGAGGCCAGCCTCAGCAATTTAGCAAGACCCTATTTTAAAAGGGGAGGGGGGGGGAGAGAGTGGACGGCTGGGGTGTAGCTTGGAGGTAAAATGTCCTTGGGTTCAACCTCTAGTACCACACACACAAAAGCAAACAAAACATCAGTGCATGAGGCTCTGGGTTTTATTTATTTTGCGGTACTGGGGATGGAACCTGGGGGCATTCTACCTCCAAGCTACAGCCCTATTTTTTTATTCTTTATTTTTGAAACAGGGTCTCAATAAGTTGCGGCGGGCCTCACTAATCAGCTGAGGCTGGCTGCGAACCCGGATCCTCCAGTCCCAGCCTCCCAAATACTGGGATTACAAGTGTGAGCCACCATGCCTGGCATGCTCTGGGTTTTAAACCTAGTACCACCACCACCATAATAAACAAACCAAACCAAAACAGGTAAAACAAAATATGAATGTGTAATCTGTAATCGATTCAATTTGGGGCCTAGAAATGCGTATTTGTCTTTTTTTGTTTGTGGTACTGGGGACTGAACCCAGGGGCATTCTACCTCCAAGCTACAACCTCAGTCTTATTTTTCACTCTTTATTTTGAAACAGGGTCTCACTAAGTAGCAGAGGGCCTCACTAAGTAGCTGAGGCTGGCTGAGAACCTGTGATCCTCCTGTCTCAGCCCAAGTACTGGCATTACAAGCATGCGCCACCATGCCGGGCTGGAAATGTGTATTTTACAACAAATGTACTAGCTGATTCTCAAGCAAAGCCAGGAAACTGCAGATCTACACCATATAGCAACCAGTTTCTTTTAAGTGTCTCAAACTTCAAGAAAAGCTTTTTTCAATATATTTGCTGAAATGGTAGGTGTTCCAGTTTTGTTATTGACTTAGTTTTTACTAAAAAATGCCAGGGGTTCGGGTTCCAAATGTTGCTGTTCTAATTCCAAACAACTGAACTGTCCCTCACTATACCAGTGTTCCACTGGTAGGAAGAATCAGTGAGGTTCCACCCTGCACCAGGTGCCAGTGACATGGCACCAGCAGGCTGGAGATATTCACCTGAGTCTGCAATCTAGCAACGATGTCCTTCCGGGCTTTCATGACAGCATCCAGCTTCCCTGAGACCATGATGGAGAGGCCTTGGTCTTTGGCCAGAGACAGCTCCAGGTGAGCGCCGGTCCTCTGCATGATCTCAAGGCAGATCTTTGCTTGTTCACCTTCTCCAAATTGGTTCATATCCTTATATTTCCTTTCCTCCAGGGGTACATGGAACACCTGCTCAGAAAAGACCAAAAAAAAAAAAAAAAAAAGTAAGATGTTAAGGCATCGTCATTCATTCACTGATTCACTGCACAGTGCCCTGGGACAGGGCAGTTAGAGTCAGGTTAGGAGGCTGGCATCTGCAACATGAAGAGGAGATAAGCAGGGCGCTGGCCTCTGAGTGGAATGGGTGGCAGACACTGAGGATGGCTGGAAAGACTGTCCCAGAGAGACAAAGCAGCACCTCTGCAGGGCGGAGAGAAGAGCAGGGCTCAGGCAGAAAGGTGGGGAGGAGGCATGGGCAAGGAGCCCAGGGAGGTGCCAGAGGGGTGCGCAGCAAGGGGGTCACCGGCCTGCCCTGAGTAAAGGTCAAAAGGACACATTCTGCTTAATGACTACATTAGCTTTATGGAATATGGGTGAAGGAGAGGTAAAAGTGGAAGCCAGACGGATCAATTATCCTTGTTAGGGGTCTGAACCACTGAAAGTGGTTCATTTAACAAGATTCTTAACAAGACAAGAGGCAGGCCACAGTAGAAAGATGGGATTGCAGCTGTTTATGAATACAGAGGGCCAAGGACTTATTGACCCATCATGACCAGACATGAATTCACAGATCACACAGGAGCTCTGAAGCCCACCAGCACCTCAAATTCAGGTAGCAGAGAGAAGGGATAGTGAAGTCAGAGACGACAGAGAGACTGGTTATTTGCTTCCCGACAGACTAGCTCTGGCGGTTTTAGCAAATGAGAACGAGGTGTAGTCTGCAGTGAGTGGAGAATCAAACGGGACCCACGAATCTGACAGATGCTGCCTGCATCCAGCTGTGGGCGAGCATGGTGAAGCATCCCCGAGCAGGGGCTGGTTTAATCTGAAGACTTCCTCCCTCCACACACCCAAAGCATCCTCATCTTTCCACGTTCAAAGATTCTACAGTGTAAGAAAGGACAGTGTTTCTACCTGAGTGATAACGGAAGCTTTGATGGGCCGGATCTTGTTACTCCAGGCTCCAGCAGGCTCCTGGGCACTTTCCAAGCAGGCTGCTTTCTCAGGAAGTGGAGGGAAGGCATCCTTGTAGGTTGGAGGGTCACTCTCCTCTTCTGAATTTAAAGTGGCCACTAGACCAGACAACACCAAACACCAATGAAGAGGAAGACATTACTTTTAGCATTGTATGAAAAACAAAAACACCTCAAGGGTTTTAGTGGGAACCCTCCACTAAAACACCAATTGCTTGAGTGACAACTCTCCTCCCACTCTTCTCATTCACGTGGATGGGAAAGGATCCAGGGGTCACTAGGACAAACCCTAGGCCCCAGGGCCACCTTCTCGAGTGAATTAGAGGAGACAGAGACTCCAAATCCCTGAGAGCTCTACATGGAACCCTGTGAAAGGCCAACACAGACAATGAGAGCTCCACTCTCCTATTGGGGTGAATAAGCTCTTGAAGGCAGGCCTTGCCACAGAGGTTTGTAGAACCTCACAAGTCTTCTAATACTGTACTAAAAATCCATGACTACAGATCTTTATATTTGCAAAGCAAAATAACGGTGTTGCCCAGCAGTCTATGAGAACTGTGAGGTAAGCTCCACTGACTTCCCACCATAATGTACAATGCTGAAATGGACTCCTATGGGAACTGCTGCCTCTGATCTCCCCCAGCCCAAGGCAAGGCTTGTGGAAATCAGAGTCCTGTCTTAATCACTTCAACTTTCACAGTGCCCTCCTTGTTCATGTTTTTGTCCCATTAACCATGATCTCCACGAAGGCAAGGGCATGAGAGTTTGGGGTAATCCCACCCCCCTAGGGCTAGCAGTGTCCAGCAACAGCACAGCCCGGTAAAAACACCGTGAATGCACATGCACACAGAGAGAACAGGGGTGACCTTTGGAGTCCAAGACCTCCACCTGAGTCCAGGTTGACACTCCCTAGCTGCAAGGCCATGCTACCCTGGGCAGTGCTGATGTGACCAGCGGCTGCATTCTTCCAGTGGCACCTTCCTTCCTTAGAAAGGGAACACCACAGACCTCACAGCGTGGTTCAATTAAGCAGGAAGATCCCAGGCCCCAGGCATTCAAAACCAGGTGAGTAGCAGTGTCCAGGGCTCCAATACCCACACATCAGCCACTGGAAATGAGCACGTAAATGTGGCTGGCCAGTGTGACTGAAGAAGAAATTGTAAATTTAATTTTAAAGTTAACAACTGGTATTCAATTCAGTTGTTGAGAAACTTAAGTTTTGTCTGCAAAAGCTTAGAACAATCTATTCTTTCAATGGAAAGTTTTAGGAAGTCTAAATTCTAATAAAGGATTGCAGAAAATTTAACATTCAACCAAAATGTCCTTTAGAGCCAGGTGTGGTGGTGCACGCTTGTAATACCAGTACTTGGGAGGCTGAGACAGGAGGATTGCAGGTTCGAGGCCAGCTTCAGCTGCTTAGTGAGGCCCTCTGCAAATTAGTGAGACCCTGTTTCAAAAACAAAGAATAAAAAATGGGGCTGGGGGTGTAGCTCAGAGGTAGAATGCCCGAATGCAATCCCCAGTACCGCAAAAAAAAAAAAAAAAAAAAAAAAAAAAAAAATCCTTTAGTTGTAAATATACACTAGGCTTTATTTTATTTATTTATTTATTTTTGCGGCACTGGGGATTGAACACATGGGCATTAACCTCTGGGCTATATTCTCAGTCCTATTTTTTTTTCTTTATTTTCAAACAGGGAGGGCCTCACTAGGTAGCTGAGGCCAGCCACGAACCTACGAGCCGAGCCCCCCCCCCCAGCCTTCCAAGTACTGAGATTACAAGCATGTGCCACTACGCCCGGCTCCACACTAGACTTTAAAAGAGAGAAAACAAAAACAAAAACATAAAACATCACAGGCTTCTTTTTTTTTTTTTTAATTAAAGAGATGCTGGAATGATGATGTTTAAGACATACTGGGCTATATAAAAATACATTAAAATTAACTTCATCTGTTTTTTTTTTTTTTTTTTTTTGCAGTACTGGGGATTGAACTCAGGGGCATTCTACCTCTGAGCTACACCCCCAGCCCTATTATTTATTCTTTATTTTGAAATCGGGTCTCACTAAGTTGCAGAGTGCCTCACTAGGTAGCTGAGGCTGGCCGCGAACCCGGATCCTCCGGTCTCAGCCTCCCGAATGCTGGGATTACAAGCGTGCGCCACCACGCCCGGCTAACTTCATCTGTTTTTAATAGTACCATGGATTGAATTCAGGGGCATTCTACCACCAAGCCTTGCTCCCAGCCCCTTTTTATTTTTTTGTCCATGTGTTACTGGGGATTGAACCAGAAGAACTCTACCTCTAAGTTACACCCCAGTCCTATTTTATTTTTTATTTTGAAATAGAGTCTCAGTTGTGGAGGGCCTCACTTTGCTGAGCCTGGCCACTAACCTGGGATCCTCCTATCAGCCTAGTAAATACTGGGATAACAAGTGTGTGCCACCATGCTCTGCTTATTTTTGTCTTTTTGAAACAGAGTATCGCTAGGTTGCTGGTATTCTTTCTAAATTGCTGAGGCTGATCTCAATCCTGAGATCCTCCTGTCTCAACTTCCCAAGTACTGGGATTATAACTGTAGGCCACCACTCAGGTACCAGAACGTTTTTTCTTTTTTTTTTCATACTGGGGATTGAACCCAGGTGTGGGAAGCAAAAAGATTTATATAAAAAGTAAAGACATGAGGAGCTAAGATGGCTGCTTTGGGCAATTAAAATTCAGCCAGTTCCAGTAAGTGCCCGTTGTGCATGATACAACCCTGAGGGTAGTAAACTTGTAACTTCCCTAAAATCAAGTGCTTCAAGGTTTATGACCCAAGCCTTAGTCTTCCCGAATTTAGATAGATGTGAATAACAGATGTTTCTCCAAAACCTGATTGATGCTGCACCACGTGGGTTTTAGGGTCTGTGAGGGTACCCAAGGTCAGGCCTCAGCATTTATATCACAAAGGTTGCCAATAAAGTTGAACATTGTTCCCCTTGCAAGGTCTGTGTCTGTTTGTGTGTGTTGTCTGTCTGTGGTGCCTTGTCTGTTATTTGTATTATTATTATTTATATTAAGCTCTCAGTGTGGTCAGCAGAAGAGAACTGAGGCAAGTGTTTTACACCCAGGGGCATTCTACCTCTGAGCTACCCCCCAGCCCTATTTTTTATTCTTTATTTTGAAACAGGGTCACACTAAGTTGCAGAGGGCCTCACTAAGTAGCTGAGGCTGGCTGCAAACCTGGATCCTCTGGTCTCAGCCTCCCAAGTACTGGGATTACAAGCGTGCGCCACCACGCTCGGCTTTACCAGAACTTTTCAAGCTACACATGTGGCTGGCATTCTGTTCTGTCTTGGCTAGCTGCTAAGCGCTCAGAAGCAGGCCTGGCCTTCCTTCTCCAGGAGCTGGGACAATGCTCTGGGGTACCTCACAGCCCAGAGTGCAGTGATCACAATAGGGGTAGTGATTTTAAAAGGAATCTCACTAATTACCAATTCTCAAAACCATCGATTTCCATCCACTGCACGTGGATTCATTCCGTGCACCTGGCCAATCCCACTTGCTCTCCCAGCAGTGTAAAACAGAGGCTGCGTAGGATGGGCAAGGTCCCAAAAGGCACTTCTAGAAAGGGCATGAAGTTCGGCAAGAATTCGGAGGGAGCCATGCCTTAGAAGTTAATAAGAAGAGCACAAAAGGAGTTGTCACCTTTGATTTGTTGTGGAACCAGCCCACTTCGGTGTTCAGCAAAACTCTCCTGGGTCAGAACTGCAACGGAGCTCATGGTTGATCTCACGTCCACACGCAATCCGGGTAAACCACTACAGCAAGAAAGAAGGAATCAAAGACGCAAAGTCAAAGTACAACCAATCTCAGCTATTTACGAGGCTGTTAATCTAAGCTTTAGTGAAGGGTTTTATTCTCTTTTACCAGCAAACGACACCTGATTTTCCTCACAAACGGATATATGGCGATACACAAACTCTCACCAAGGGATACATAGGGGAAAAATACAGCTCTGTGGTAAGAGTGCTTGCCTCACATGTGCAAGGCCCTGGATTCCCAGTACTGCCAAAAAAAAAACAAAGCAAAAAAACAAAAAACCCCTCCAAACAAACAACCCTCCCCAACAGCTGACCTAGAACCCTCCTTCTATAGTCGTCTCAAAAGGTACCTTCATTGAGATAGAGGATAGAGGCTCTGGCCAGGAGACCCAGTCAGTGCCAGGAGTTAAGTAAGAGTCTGGGCCCACTTCTGCATAGCAGTGTGCACACAGAGACAGTCTGCACAACCACTCAAATCCCAGGGACCCTGGGACCACTGGTACCTGCCAGACTCAGCTCCAGCAGAGATCAACACAGGGATCTTTCTCCAAATAGCTACCTGGACCTCCGAATTATTTTGCTAATTTGTTTAGTTGTGTTAATTTATTCACCACTGTGCTACCAGATGTTTACAAAATGTATCACATGACAGTCGCTACAAAAAGCCAACCAGGATCCCAAGGTGTTCACCTGGGGACCAAAGAGAACCACTTCATAATCCCAGGCAGGGCAGGAAGCAGCAGCCTTACAGTGCTTTGTGGTGACAATGTAACAGGCCCACGCTTCATGCTACAAGTCCCTGACACCTATTGACTGTTTTTCTCTATGAGGTCTCTCAGGTGTGGGAGGAAGCCACAGCGGGGGGAACTTGGCTTAAGGCACAGAATCCCTCAGCCAGGACTGCCACAACACCTGGTGGACTTGAGATCTGAGGGACACAGCTCTCTCATTTGGAAAATGGGCTGCAATAGCACTCTGAGGTAGGAGTGTTGGCTTCCTTCCCTGTCCCCAGTTCCAGGTAAGCTTTACACTACCACGATGAGGAAGAACCCATTTCCTTCACACAATTGTGCTCCAAGTGTCAGGCTTGCTCCACCTTGGCCAAAAAAGGGGGTGGGGCAAGTAACTTAATATAAAAGATTTAATTTTTGCGTAATTGTTACAATACAGTAAGACCTCTCCTCCAAGTTCAGGAAAGTAAGCTCTGCATTCCTATAGTAAGGTAAGATCTGAACTCGGATAGTTTCTAAACAAACATAATTCACATGTAAGAAAAAAAAAATTAAAACCTGAGGGAAGCCAGAGGATAGAGCTGAAGGGTATGTGTTTTGGCCTGCAAATGCTGGGAGGTGATGTCAGAGACATCTTTGATGGTACAAACATGGAATGTAAGGAAAGAGCTAGGCACAGGAAGTCTTTGGGCAGGCCCAACTTACCAGCAAAACGGTCGGTAGCCAGAAAGTCCGTCCTGAGGCTGCCTCTATCAGCCTGCCAGCTTTTGCTGGTATGAGAAGGGAATGGAGAGAAGAGGGAGAAAAACCAGAGAAAAGTTACTTATTCATGCCTTGCAGCTAGATCAGACACTTTACCTCCCAGAAAGAAAAGGCTGGAATCTTCTTTACACTTTGGCTATTAATATCAATGCTTAGGCAAGCTTCCTAGGGAAAAAAAAAAAAATGAAAGCTCTGCTCTTAGGCCATTAACTTTGAACAAAACATCACACGACACCTGGACCATCACTAACTCTCAAGACTCTTCCAGGGAGCTGAGGGAACGATCCCGGAGTGCCAACACTTTCACATTTATCCACCTGGAGGTAATATCCTCACAGAAGTGACGGGCTTTCCAGAGGCTCAAGTCGCCTTCCTGTACCCTCCAAACCTGTGGCTGTGGGCTGGGGGGGCCAGGTGGGGTGATATTGGGCTGCCGCCTGTGACAGAATGCAGACCTTGGGGCTCCTGAGCTTTCAGGGTGACCCAGAGATCCTTCTGGACTTTTTTAAGAGTTCTCAGTAACTTTGCAGTTCCTTTCTTCTTGCAGTTATCCTGTAAAAGTCCTTCAGTCCCTTCTAATCCACTGGGGATTTAGAAACCAGGTCATAAAATTGCAGGATTGAAGGAACCTTCAAAGGCCGTTGAGGGAGGACCAAGAACTACCCTGTAAAGTGAGAGTGCTGTGCCTCGCAGGGACTTCTGGATGGAAGCGACCACCAGATAGGCTACCTGCCTCTGCAAGTGACTTTCTGTGCTCCTGAACTTGCAAAGATGGGCTTTATGGCAGGCAGGAACCATCAGTCTAAGCCAGAGGAACAGCAGCAGGAACAGGCTCATCCCATCTGATCAGAGAGCAACTGAAATGCATAGCAGGTGCAGACTACAGGTTAAGGATCTCAGTGACCCAACAGAGGACTCGGACCAGTGGCATTTCAGAATAACAACCGTGGCCCAGATTTTTTAAAAACTAAATGCAGAGCCAGTCATGATGGCACACATCTGTGATCCCAGTACTCAGGAGGCCGAGTTAGGAGGATTGCAGTTTCAAGGCCAGCCCCAGCAACTTAGGGAGAACTGTTTCTAAATAAAAAATAAAGAGAGATTGGGGTGTAGCTTAGAGGTGGAACACCCTTGGTTTCAGTCCCAGTACCACATACACACACACAACAAACAAAAACCATAAAGAAAGAACCCCTCTTTTCTGTTAATCAAAAACATCCACAGTAGTATATTCACAAATCAGCGCCTGCTCCTTGAGATTTCCAGTGCCTAGCCAGTCCACGAGGAGGCAGTCTGTGGAGAGGACAGGGTGCCCTGGGCTGAAACGCCCCAACCGGCATCCCATGGCACTTGCCTCTGGCCTCAGTCCTCCCACACGCTTGTGCTGACCTTCTACCTGCCACGGTCTGGTCTCTCACTTAAGGTTGTCCAATCCCAGGCTCAAGTATCACCACTTCTACTCCTACTACTTCTTTTGGAGCACGGGGGATGGAACTCAGGGTCTCATGCATGCTAGCCAAGTGCTCTAATATTGAGTCACACCCACTACCCTTTTAAAAATTGTATTTTGACTCAGGATCTCACTACATTGCCCAGGCTGGCCTGGAACCTGTCTCCTGCCTAAGCCTCTCACTAGGATTACAGGCATGCACCACTAGGCCCAGCTCCAATATCATTTCTTAAACCCAGACGCCAACCCCCTTTACCAAGGTGGGTTCATCCAAGTAACCTCAACCACACCCACATCCTTGTCTCTGTGCTGCCGCTGACCAGCCACCCTGCTTTCCAGGACTGGGCAAGTCTTCGGTGCCCAGTGGCAGCCATAGAAGCCTGAGTGATGTCCTGTCAGCTTGCAGACTGCACCACAGCACTGTGCAGGGCCACATTTGTTTCTGACAACATTCACACACCTTCTGAAGTCCATTCCAACTAGCCTGGGGAGTGACTCCCTGGTCCAAGTGGCTTAGGAAAGGAGGCTGAACACGGACGAGCCCATGCCACAGCCATGAAGCACCTGAGCAGAGCCCAGCACTCCTCTTGTGTGCAAAGGCCCTTGGTCGGCCAGGACCAAGTGGACCCCCATGAGACTCCAGACGGGTTCGACAAGACACGCTGGGGCCCTCCTCCAGATTTCACATAGCAATCTGTTAGAGCTTGATGTGAGTGGATCACAACTAGAGCCAGATTGGACACCCAGGGTTTTGGTATCACCCAGCAACACTTTTTTTATGAAGAACTCAAAACCCCGCTTTTATTCTTTCAGTATTGGGAACTGAACCCAGGAGGTTTCTACCCCCAAGTACACTCCCAGCCCCTATTTTATTCTTTATTTTGAAATGGGGTCTAAGTTGTGGAGGGTTTCACCATGCTGAGGCAGGCTTTAAGCCTGCGATCCTCCTGTCTCAGCCTCCCAAGTACTGAGATTACAAGGGTGTGTCACTATGCCTGGCTCAAAATCTCATTTTTAAAGAATCAGTTTTAAACAGACATCTGATGATCTAAAATGCAGAGCTCATTCCTGAGACTGGTTAAGAGTCTATATGAGAGCGGGGTGTGGTGGCGGACACTTGTAATCCCAGCACTTGAGAGGCTGAGACCAGAGGATCCGGGTTCGCCGCCAAGCCTCAGCTACTTAGTGAGGCTCTCTGCAACTTAGTGAGACCCTGTTTCAAAAATAAAGAATGGAAAATAGGACAGGGTGTGGCTTGGAGGTAGAATGCTCCTGGGTTCAATCCCCAGTACCGCCAAAAAAAGAAAAAAAAAAAAAAAAAAGGTCTTTATGAAATGAGACCTGTGTGCATGTATGCCTGTACCAGTTTGTACCTCACAAAATGTATAATTACAATGCACTAATAAAAAAAAAATTTAAAAAGAGTCTTATGAGAGGCAAGTCCACTCTCTTCATGGCCCCAACTCAGTGGTCCCAGCCCAGCTGTCCACCTGCCTCTGGTTTTACAAAGTAGCACCTAAAAAATCACCTCCACCTGCCATTCTGAATCCATCACCTGGCTCTGCCTCCCCTAACACTCAGAGGTCCAATCCGCGGGACCTGGAGCCTGTCCACTGCACAGCAGCCATCTCAGCTGAAAGTGCCTTTTTCACCTGCTATAAGCACCCAGGAGACCTGAGGTAGCCCTTGTCAAGGAACAGAGGCCCAACTTTTGGTATCTCAGATTCTCACAGATGGAATCATAGTCAGGATTGAAAGGGACCTTGGACGTTACTCTTAATTTTCAAATTCCACCAGGGACAGAAAAGCCGTGGGCTTCTGAGGCAACCCAGGTTCTTCTGTGTGGATGTCAAGGTGGGAAACCTATGAAGTGTTCCCCACTCTCCTCGTGAGGCCCCCTCCCCCCAGCACTCAACTACTCTCAACTACCTTTCCCACAGGAAGCCAGGGTCAGTCTGCACTCAGCTATACCCAACACAACCTTAAAACTATTCTCAACCTTGTCCGCAGTAGAAAAAGTCACACCTCAAAATATAAGTACGCAGCAAGCAGAGCTAGAAGCCAAGAACAGGGCAGAAGCCAAGACTCCTCTTCCAGCCCCAGGACGGGAGAACCGAGAAGCCGCAACAGCTGTGCTTCACTGGAAACCTGGTGCTAACAAGCAGACAAGAGAACAGGCTCTGCAGGAAGAATCCCACCGTTTCACTCCTGAACAAGTAAGTATTTAGTATTTCGGTTGATTCTCTTGAGGTAAAGCTACCTAGGCAACACTGCTGAGTCCATCAGTAATGCTCCGGAAGGAGCTTTCTGCCAGCCCCACCACCTAGACCCCCCGGTGCCTTTTACACCAGACCTGCCGGGTTTGGAGAGCGCTGAAACCCTCCGGCTGAGATCTTGGCTTCTCTTCCAAAGTTAAAACTCCTTACTTTTATGTCCAAAGAAATCTTGCGAGAGGCGTTTCCCCACCCCCCAAAGAGATCAAGACTACAAACTTCAGAATAAATATAAAATCCTGCTCCGCTGAAGGATAAATCCAAGTCGGAGCGAGGCCAGCAGCACGGGGCACACGCAGGCCGACGCCGCTTTCTACCCAGTTCTGGAAGTCAGACCCGGCCTGCGGAGGAACTTTCGCAGATGCCACCTCAGCACGGCCCTCCCACAGGCCACGAGCGCCCGCGGGCGGGGACAGGCTTAAAGGGACAGTATCCTCCTCGGCCTCCCCGTCTTTCATCCAAATTCGGTATTTTTCCGTAATGTAGTTTTCATCCACGGACCCTGAGGTGCGTCCCAGCTGCACTCGGCCGGCGGGCGGCCTGCGGGCGACCACGCAGCCGGCGCGGCAGGTGGAGGTGCGGGCCAGCCCGGCCGAGGGGCCCGGGACCCCGGCGGTGGGGGAGGGGAGGCGGCCGCCCACGTCACCACCTGGCCAGGTCGCGCCCCTCCCCCCGCGGCCGCCGGCCGGCCGACACGCGCACTTGGGAAAGTTTCTGCGCCCGGCGCGGCGGCCATGCGCACGGTGACACGTAGCGGCCCCCGCCCGCCCGCCGGCGCGGCAGCAGACCCGCAGGACCGGGCCGGCGGGAGGGCCAGGGTCCCGCGCCGCCCGCCCGCCCGCGCCCTTCCCCGCCGCCGCTCACTCGTGGGTTCGTCCGTCCGCGCCTGTCCGCCGCCGCCGCGCGGGAGAAGCCGGGACCTCCGAGGCGCGGCGCCCGGGCCGCCGCTGCTATATAGGGCGGCGGCTCCAATCCCGCCGAGACACGTCAGACCGGCCTCCCGCCGCCCCGCCCGCCCGCCCGCCCGGCACCTCCCGGCTCCGGAGTTGTGGGCCCGGCGGGGCGAGGGGCGAAGTTGACTACGGCGGCCAGCCGAGCACCAGCGCCCCGCAAGGGGCTGCGCCCGCAAGCACGCCACGCTCAGCGGCTGGCCCAGCCATTAAGCACGTCCAAGAGCTGGACGCCGAGCTGGCTGCGCCTAGTAACGCCCGGTGGAGCACACCTCGCCCCCTCACTATGAAATCTCCATAACTCCACTCCTGGGCTACCAGTTTAATCCCCTCGGAAGCGTGAGGCCCCTTCCTTTAGAGAGCACAGTGTCCAAGGCCCCATCTCTACTAGACACATGTAAAAGACAGGCGTGCCTACCGGGGGCCCACCCTGGAGGTTCAGGGGGCTTCCTCCTCAGTGGGCAGAGGTGGCCAGTTTTGCACCCACGCTATCTGATAAATGGTAGGCTGCTGGAGGAATCTGCGAGAGATCAATTCGAAACTCCACTGAGGTGGCAAAAGAGCACAATCTTGCCTGCAGTATGGGAGCCCGCCACAGACATTGGGGACAGGCAGCCGGGTCAGGCAGGCAGGTCATCACAGTTTGCAGGCATGAGATTGGAAACTAAAGGGGGGTTTCTGGCAGCAGAGGGTAGGACCAGGTGCGTTTTTTAGTGGAACATCCCAACATTATGTGGAGGCAGGAGAGGCCTCCTTAAGCGGTTCACTCTAAAGCTGACAAAGGCTTGCAGCAGTGGACAGAACGCATCTCCACCTTGTATATACTTGGAAGGCAGCACCCAGGGGTTCCTTTAACAGGATGTGGGGTGTGATGGACATTAAGGATGGCATGCAGGTTTTTGGCCTGAGTGACTGGGAAGAGCTACCCTCACTGTATTGGGAGACTAAAGGAGGGCCAAGGGCCAGATGGAGGAGGAGTATGCCACAAAGAACCCCAGAAGTCAGGTTGAGGACAAAAGTGTGAGGTGCCCTGGATAGGCAAGAGGGGTGTTGAGTGGGAAAGCATACATGCAAGCTGAGGTCAGGGTTCAGCAGCCAGCAGCACAGCTGGCATGAACACCACAGCACCTCATGATGTAATCCAGGGAAGGGAGTCACTACAAGCAGAGATGAGCTGCTGCTGGGAGCAAAGAGCGAGCCCAGAGGACGACTGTCAGGGGGGTGATTTGTCACCAGCGTGCACCTGAGCAGGTGTGACCTCCTTGGCATCAAGGCAGTCTCCACAGTATTACTGTGGATTGCAGGGTGTCTTTCCCTGGGCACTAATCAATCACCAAATAGCACAAGTGTTTTTGTTGCCTTTTTGGTTTTGAGGGCTCAGCACTGTGGAAGAGATATGGAGGGCTCAGAGGGGCAAGCATTGAGAAGGCAACAGGTCTACTGTCAGGGACTCCCTGTTTAGCTAGGGAGTAAACGCTGACAGAAGCTGGCACAGTGCCTAGTGTGCAGGAGACTTCAAAGAGTTGGTTAAAAAACAGAGTTAACAAAAGATACTATAAAATCAAATGTTAAATCTGTGCCACAAAACATCCTAGAATGCTAGGATATAATCCTAGAATGGTTGATATAACCAGCTTTCTTCCAAGCTAGTTTTAGTACACTGAAACCAAGAGTTTGAAGAGGGAGATTTTAGAACTTCCACATCTAAGCTGGGCATGGTGGCCCATGCTTGTAATACCAGCATTTGGGAGGCTGAGACCCGAGGATCCAGGTTCGTGGCCAGCCTCAGCTACCTAGTGAGGCACTCTGCAACTTAGTGAGACCCTGTTTCAAAATAAAGAATAAAAAATAGGGCTGGGGGTATAACTCAGAGGTAGAATGCCCCTGAGTTCATTCCCTAGTACCACAAAAAAAAAAAAAAAAAAAAAAAAAAAAAAAAAAAAAAAAAAAAAAAAAAAAAAAAAAAAAAAAAAAAAAAAAAAAAAAAGAACTTCCACATCTAGTAATATTCATACCAGATACTGTGTGAACTACTCTTCTCTGGATTCATCAAAAGGTGAACACTGGTCTGTGACATTTGGGTTTTTATCCCTCAAGGGACAGGGGAGAGGCTTTATGCCTGCTGAAGGTAAAATGTTTGAGAACAGAGACACACTCCTTGCCCCCCAAAATCATGAACCCCCAAAAACCCATTAGGTGTGTGTGTGTGTGTGTGTGTGTGTGTGTGTGTGTGAGAGAGAGAGAGAGAGAGAGAGAGAGAGAGAGAACGAGAACACAGACTAGCATGGAAGTATCAGTGTGGGCTAGAGTAAAAGGAAGCTAGCAACACTGGATGAGAATTTCCCAAAGGTTTGGGCTCAAATCCCCACCAATCCTTTGGTTCAGGAGACCCTAAGTCAAACTAAGAAATTAGACTTAGAAGAAACAAACCTCATCTTGGGTTAAAGGTACAATATCTACAGATCAACCTACACTAGAAGCTGAGTCCAAAGGTCAAAAAGTAAGATGAGGGGCTGGGGATACAGCTCAGTGGTAGACTGCTTGCCTAGCACATGTGAAACTCTGGGTTCAAACCCTGGTGCTTGCTTGTGCGCGTATACACACACAAATACATTTTTAAAAATAAATAAACTGAGCCGGGCGTGGTGGCGCACGCTTGTAATCCCAGCATTCGGGAGGCTGAGACCGGAGGATCCGGGTTCGAGACCAGCCTCAGCTAACTAGTGAGGCACTCCACAACTTAGTGAGACTCGGTTTCAAAATAAAGAATAAAAAATAGGGCTGGGGGTGTAGCTTGGAGGTAGAACGCCCCTGAGTTCAATCCCCAGTA
>PVLC010002867.1:11672-36369 GCA_004027655.1 Graphiurus murinus | reverse complement strand
CACAAAAAAAAAATAATAATAAATAAATAAATAAATAAATAAATAAATAAATAAACTGGGTGTGGTGGTGCACATCTGTAATTCCAGTCATTCGGGAAGTTGAAACAGGAGGATTGGAGGTTCAAGGGCAGCTTGGACAATTTAGTGAGACACTGTTTGAAAATAAAAATTAAACAAGGGCTGGGGGTGTAGCTCAAAGGTAGAATGCCCCTGGGTTTAATTCCCAGTACCAATAAATAAATAAATTAATTAATTAATTAATTTAAAAAATGAAGAGTAGACTTAAGATGACAACTACAAGAGACTTTATTTGTGTGTGTGTGTATGTGTGTTTACTGGGGTTGGACCCAGGGGTCTGCTACCTCCCAGCTATATACCCCCAGCCCCCCCCCCTTTTTTTTTTTTACAGTACTGGGGATTGACCCACCCAGGGGCATTCTACCTCTGAGCTACACCCCTAATCCTATGTTTTTGAAACATGGTCTCACTAAGTTGCGGAGAGTCTCACCAAGTAGCTGAGGCTGGCTGTGAACTCAGATCCTCCAGTCTCAGCGTCCCAAGTACTGGGATTACAAGCGTGCGCCACCATGCCCGGCTTATTGTTTGAGTCTTGCTAAATTGCTGAAGCTGGCCTCAAACCTGTAATCCTCCTGTCTCAACCTCCCAAGTACTGGGATTTCAAGTAAGAGACTATTTAAAATCATAAAGTAAACAAAACAAAAAAGATGGCATTAAAGAAATCAAGAGACAGAACAAACGAAAGAGGGTTAAGAATAGTGGAAGAGAAGATGAGATAGTCTGTATGTCTAATATGAGTTCTAAAAGAAAATACAAAGAACTGAAAAGAAATATTGGGAAAATCTAAAGATATAACATTTTAGCTGGGCATGGTAGCACATGCCTGTGTTTGCACAACATAGGTTCAATCCTTAGTCAAAAAAAAGAAAAAGATACAAAATATACAATATTTTCACTTTGGGGAGGCACTGAGGATTGTATCCAGGGCTATTCTACCTCTGAGCCACACCCCCAGCCCTATTTATTTAATTTTATTTTTATTTTTGGTACTGGGGATTGAACCCAGAGGCATTCTACCTCCAAGCCCGATTTTATTTCCTATTTGAAAACAGGGTCTTGCTAGATTGCTGAGGGCCTCCCTAAGTTGTCGAGGCTGGCTTTGAACTTGCAATCTTCCTGTCTCAGCCTACCAAATACTGAGATTACAAGCATGTGCCACCAGGCCCGGCTTTATTCTTTTATTTTAAAACAGCATTTCACTAAGTTGTGGATTGCCTAAGTTGTTGAGATTGGTCGTGAACCCATGGTCCTCCTGTCTCAGCCTCCCAAGTACTGGGATTACAAGCGTGAGCCACTATGCCCGATTCCTATTTTATTTTTTATTTGGAAACAGAGTCTCACTGTTTGTGAAGTTGTGAAGGACCTTGCTAAATAGCTGAGGGATTGAATCCAGGGGCATTTGACCTCTGTGCTACACCTCCGACCCCTTCCGCCTTTTCAGGGGTGGTACTGGAGATTGAACCCAGGGGCATTCTACCTCTGGACTATACCCCAGACTCACTAAATTGCTGAGGCTAACCTCAAAACTGTCTCAAGTCTCCCAAGACTGGGATTACAGGTGTACATCACCACACCCGGGCACCTCCAGCCCTTTTTATTTTTTATTTTGAAACAGGGTCTTGCTAGGTTGCTCAGGCTGTCCTTGAACCTGGGATCCTCCTGTCTCAGTCTCCCATGTACTGAGACCACAAGCATGTACCACCATGCCTGGCTAACATTCCCTACTTTCTTAAAAAGAAAAGGACAGGTACCTAACAGGATAATTTAAACCACAAATTCTCAAACTTACTGGCTCAATGCCCCCTTCTCAGAAAAACAAAAACCACCCCCAAAAACCTCAGCTCCCCCTGGGTGTTTCCTTTATTTTTATTCAATACCCCACCCCACACATTGCACAAAAGGCTACTACTGTTCCCCTGAATCAGTCTAGCATGTCTCTCAGGAAAGGGGTGTGGTACTGTCTAACTTCAGGAATCTATGATTTAAACTAACCCACACCAAAATACCCCAGAGTAGCTGGTACTGAGGGATGGGAGTGCTTAGCACAGTCTCATCTCCCACATGGAGAGTGGTGGACACATCAGGACAAAGAAATGTTTTCATCCCTCTTGATAGCTGAAAATTGTATATATGTGGCTCATATTTTTATTAGCATAAATCCCTTTTAGGATTAAGCTTATTTATACGTGGCCTAAGTAGACTTGTAGCATATTCTAATACTAAACACATCAAAACTAGGTTCTTTGTTTGGCTTGAATATAATGCTATTGCCGTTATGTGCCTGCAACTCATCAGCCTAAGACTAAGCAACCCAAATGCAGATTCGAGAGAAACAAGTATCTGTAGTCCATGGTTTCCTTTACAGTGCCTTGCTCCCTCTCCACTGACTAATTCTGTCAGTTTCACTTCTTTTCAGGAAGTGACAGAAAGGGCACCTTCGTATTTTTTTCAATACTGTATCTTGGGCTTATTTCTTAGAAGCATGAATTTCTAGGTAATGTGAATATATGTAACTTGTTTTAGCTGAGTCATTATACAGAACAGATTATATGAAGAAGACCTGAGTTCAGAATCTGGCTCAGATATGATTTTGGTTACCTTGGCTAGTTGTTTAAGCTCACAACGTCTAAATTTCATATTTGTAAACCTTTGGAGCCTTTTCTATAAACTATAGCAATATCTAAAAGAACCTGCCCTATGGCAGGCATCCCATTGTTTGGGGATTCTAGCATTTTTTTGTTTTTTGGGTTTTTTTTTTCATTTTGTTTTTGTGGTACTGGGGATTGAACTCAGGGGTATTCGACCTCCAAGCTATACCCCCAGCCCTATTTTTTATTCTTTATTTTGAAAGAGGGTCTCACTAAGTTGCAGAGAGCCTCACTAGGTAGCTGAGGCTGGCCTCGAACCCGGGTCCTCTGGTCTCAGCCTCCCGAATGCTGGGATTACAAGCCTGTGCCACCACGCCCGGCTTGTTTTTTGTTTTTTTTTTTTTTTTCGTTTTGTTTTTGTGGTACTGGGGATTGAACTCAGGGGTATTCTACCTCCAAGCTATACCCCCAGCCCTATTTTTTATTCTTTTTATTTTGAAAGAGGGTCTCACTAAGTTGCAGAGAGCCTCACTAGGTAGCTGAGGCTGGCCACGAACCAGGATACTCCAGTCTCAGCCTCCCAAATGCTGGGATTACAAGCGTGCGCCACCACGCCCGGCTGATTCTAGCATTTAATTTCAAGAAATGAAGACATTTAATGTAGTACTCTTCAACATTAATTTTCTGAATATTGATACAATCAGTACTTATTAATATAGCTTAGTAAAGAGTATTTAGTTAGAACCTAACTCAATAATATGCACCAGAAAGCTGGGCACAGTGGAGCATGCCTGTAATCCCCACCTACTTGGGAAGCAGAGGCAGGAGGACTATAAATTTGAGGTCAGCCTGGGCAACTTACCAAGACAGTCTCAAAATAAAAAATAAAAAGGTCGGGAGGCTGAGACTGGAGGATCCGGGTTCCTGGCCAGCCTCAGCTACCTAGTGAGGCACTCCAGGACTTAGTGAGACTCAGTTTCAAAATAAAGAATAAAAAATAGGTCTGGGGGTATAGCTCGGAGGTAGAATGCCCCTGAGTTCAACCCCCTAGTACCGCAAAAAATAAAAAAAATAAATAAATAAAATAAAAATAAAAAGGGCTAGAGGTGTACATAGCTCAGTAATAGAGGGACCCTAGGTTCAATCCCTGATACAAAAAATAAATAAATCAGACAAACACCTCGTTTTTTTAAGAAGATGGGAAAATGTTAGCTTCAAAAGAGTAAGTTACAAAGCCGGGCGTGGTGGCGCACACTTGTAATCCCAGCATTCGGGAGGCTGAGGCTGAGACCAGAGGATCCGGGTTCGAGGCCAGCCTCAGCTACCTAGTGAGGCACTCTGCAACTTAGTGAGATTTGGTTTCAAAATAAAGAATAAAAAATAGGGCTGGGGGTGTAGGTCGAAGGTAGAATGCCCCTGAGTTCAATACCCAGTACCGCAAAAAAAAAAAAAGAGTAGAGTAAGTTACAGAGTTCCACTGACATGATACAGACTATTCTTCAGAGCTGTGTTGACCAATATACACTGGCCATGCTGGGTGTGGTGGCAATGCTTTTAATCCCAGTACTTGGGAGGCTGAGACAGAAGGCTCACAGGTTCACAGCCAGCCTCAGCTACTTAGTGAGGCCTTCTGCAACTTAGTGAGACCCTGTTTCAAAACAAAGAATAAAAAATAGGGCTGGGGGTGTAATTTGGAGGTAGAATGTCCCTGGGTTCAATCCCCAGTACCACAATACACAAACAAACAAACTGGCAATGTGTGGCTGGCTCCACTCTAGTTCAAGCTGATATGTATGCTAAGCCTAAAATACAAAATAGCTTTTAAAGACCTAGTGCAAAAAATATAAAATGAAACATTTCAGTATTTTTTATATTGATCACGTTAAAATTAGGATAGACTAGGTATAATGAAATATATTGTTAATACTTATTAATTTTTGCATTTAAAGGTGAACACTAGAAAATTTTAAGTTATTTATGTGGCCAATCATGTTTTTATTAAGCAGTACTGCTATGAAAAATGACTATAAATTGGGTGGTCTGTAATCCCAGTACTTGGGAGGCTGAGATAGGAGGATCACAGAGTTGAGGCCAGCCTCAGCAAGTTAGTGAGACTGACAATAACTTGGTGAGAACTTGTTTTAAAAAAAAAAAAGGACGGGGGTGTAACTCAGAGATAGAATGCCCCTGAGTTTAATTACCAGCACCCCCCCCCCCCCCGACTATTTTCAGAACACAGCTGATATATAACCTGACAAAGGAGGCTTTTGTCTTATTAGTGAACTTCATATAATAGTTTTAGGAGGAAAACAAACTCAAATAACTTGCAACCTATCTTTTGTTTATATTGAATATATTTCCATTAGGGGAACAAATACGTAGCAGTGTGCATCCTGGTCATGAAAGCCTCTCTGCTCCCACACATAAGGGCATGTGGCAGAGTGTGATCTTAAAGACCCCTGCAGAAGAAGTGAGCAAGCTGACTTCATGAGATTTCATTCAAGGGTTCTAAGAATCTATTGAAAAAACGGCAAGTCGGGCATGATGGCACACACCTGTAGTCCTAGTACTTAGTAGGCTGAGAAAGACTGCAAGCTCGAGGCCAGCCTTAGCAACTTAGCGAGACCCTGTTTTAAAATTAAAAAAAAAAAGAGAGAGGGATGTAGCTCAGAGATAGAGCATTCCTCCAGTACCGTAACACACACACACACACACACACACACACACACACACACACACACACCAAAAAAACCCAGGTGTGTGTGTGTGTGTGTGTGGGGAGACACAAAATGATTCTTTCACAGAAATGCAGGAAACAATTTATATAAGAGAAAATGCAAATGAAAAGCAGGATGAGATTCTACATGTCACCTCCCTGTTTGGCAAAAAATAAGGTTTGATAACTGTCAGAAATGGTGTAAGAGCCAGGTGTGGTGGCGCACGCCTGTAACCTCAATACTTGGGAGGCTGAGACAGGAAGAACACAGTTTCATGATCAGCCTCAGCAACTTAGGGGGGCCCTCTGCAACTTAGTGAGATCATGTTTCAAAATAAAAAATACAATAGGGCTGGGGGTGAAGATCAAAGTAGAATGCTCCTGAGTTTAATCCCTAGTGCCATACAGAAAGAAAAGGAAAGAAAGAAAAGGTGTGCAAAACTACTCTGGCTAGAAGAATAACTAGTATGATCTCTGGAGGGTATGCATATTTGATTATCAAAATTTAAAATATAAGCGGGGCTTAGTGGCACAAGCTTGTAATTCCAGTACTTGGGAGGCTGAGACCAGAGGATCACAGATTTGTGGCCAGCCTCAGCTATTTAGTGAGGCCCTTCGCAACTTAGTGAGACCCTGTTTCAAAATAAAGATAAAAAATAGGACTGGGGGTGTGGCTCAGATATAGAATGCCCCTGGGTTCAATCCCCAGTACCAATAAATAAATTAATAAATAAAAATTTCTTTGATCCAACAAATGCTTCTGAGGATTTCTCATATATATATGCCCAAAGGGATACATACTTAAGCATTTTTACAGAATCAAAAGATTTGGCATCTGTGGTACTTCAGTTAGTAGGGGACAGGATAAACAAGTGGTACAGCGAAAATGTCATAACTGACCTCTACAGGTAACCTACTGATGGACCAAATCTCCACCTCAAGGAACAAGACAGTTGATGCCAGGCCCCACAAACAGTCTGCCTTCTGGTGTGCCCTGGGCTGTGGTTCTCACCAGGGATGTTGTAGCTTAGGAAGACTCCACTGGGCTTACTCCCAAATGAGCCTGTTAATGTAACATTTTACAATAGTACAGGGTTGGGGTGTAGTAGCTCAGTGGTAGAGCACTTGCCTAGCATGCTTGAGGTCCTAGATTCAATCCCCAGACCAGACAAAATAATAGTAATAATAATAATAATAATAATAATTTTAAAAGATAATGAAATGAGTAAAATGTTTTAAATATTAAGGTTATCATACTGAAATTCTCTGAAGAGTTTTAAAAATTATGTCAATTTGGAGAGAACTTTAAAAATCACAAAGAATACTACATTCTAATTGCTTGTAAGTTTCTTAAACTGTTCAGCCACTTAAAAGACAAGAACATTAACATTCCCATACCCTACGTCACATACAGTGACGTACTGTATGTTGGTTTAATGTAAGAAGAAAATATTTAGAATGCAACCAGCATACCCATTTCAGGTGGGAGACCTGGGGTCTCAGCCCTCCGGTCAAATGCTAAGTGAATGAGTAAACACTGAAGCCTCAACCAGAGGTCAGGTTAGAGAACTTTAGCCCTGAACCCAGTGCCACCCAATAAAAAAGGGAAGCTTTCTATTTTACTGATATGTGACTAGCTGTGTTAGAAAGGAAGGGAGACTTGCTTGTATATGCAGCTCTCTGGAAGGACACACCAGTCATGGAGAACAGAAATGACAGGCAGGGAGCAAACCCATCCTGCTGAGCAGCACCAACACCAGCAGCCGGCAAGAGAAGCGCAGTGACTGACAGACTGTGGAAAACAGCAGTTCCACGGTGACATTGGAGAACACCAAGGGAGGCCAGCACAAGAAAACAGCGCATGCCACCCACCTAAGCAGTGCACTTTAACAGGCATACAAACGTGGCTGGCACATGGCTTGCATCAGTGCCTGAGGACGGGCTGCTCTGCAGCTGATGATAAGCATTTCTTTTCTTTTTTTTTTTTTTTTTTTTTTGCGGTACTGGGGATTGAACTCAGGGGCGTTCTACCTCCAAGCTATACCCCCAGCCCTATTTTTCATTCTTTATTTTGAAACCGAGTCTCACTAAGTTGTGGAGTGCCTCACTAGGTAGCTGAGATTGGCCTCGAACCCGGATCCTCTGGTCTCAGCCTCCTGAATGCTGGGATTACAAGAGTCACCACGCCTGGCTAAGCATTTCTTTTAACAGACACTTCCACTTGGAGAAGGAAAAAAGTGCTTTATGACAGAACTAGCTACTGTACCAGCCAAAAGCTGAATCTCAAGGTCTATTCTTCCTTTTCCTCCTCCTCCCTTCCTTCCTTTCTACTAGGGATTAAACCCAGGGGTGTTCTACGTCTGAGCTACACCCCAGCCTTATTTTGAATATTTTTATTTTGAAACAGGGTCTTGGTAGGCTGATGAGTCTTTCTACTTGCTGAAGATATCCTTGAACCTGTGACCCCGCGTCTCAGTCTCCCAAGTACTAGGATTACAAGCATGTGCCACCGAGCCTGGCTCAATATTTATTTTCTTTGCTGTTTTACTAGAGCATTTCAGCAACAACAAGTCAAATTTCACTGCTGATAGGCATTTCTTTGTGAGGGGCTGGTAACTACAGCAAAGATGTACCTTGACTTAACCCACGGACCCATGAGCAGTGGAGGATGACACAGAGCTGCCTGGAGAAACTCGAGAGCAGGACGGGCCCCGCTGTGTCCAGCTCCAGCATCACAGCCAGAGGCACCTACTCGGACAACCTCACCTCGGCACACAGCAAAGGGCCGAGAGTGGGCACATTTCCCCACGCTGGTACACTGAAAACAAGTGGGCAGAGCTGATGCCCTCCTGAGAAGTACACTCCACCCAGACTGCTTGCCTTACAAGGCACCTCAGAGTCGTCCTCCTCAGGGACCTTTGACTGGTTGGAGACTAATCACTGCTCCAGGGTGGGATGCACTCGTGTGACCCCAGGCCCCCATCTTGAGCCTAGGAAAGGTGTCACAGCAGCTCCTGTACATACTTGATGCTTACCTGGGACTCCTAGCAGGTTCCCACCCCAACTGCAATGGTGTTTCTGGGAAGAAGACAGCAGGAATGTAATGACTGTACGGGAGGGCTTTTCCTCTCAGTTCTATAATTAAAGGACTTTTTATGGTGTGTGTGGTACTGGGGATTAGACCCAGGGGCATTCTACCTCTGCGCTATACCCCCAGACCTATTTTATTTTGAAACATGGTCTCACTAAGTTACTGAGGCTGGCCTTGAATCTGTAATCCTCTCTTCTCCCAAGTACTGAGATTCGGGTGTGCACCACCACACCAGCTAAAGAAAGACTTAATCTTCCTACCATAAATCCTACCCAATTACAAGAAACAAAGTAATCCAAAATTTGACCATGGATAATGATTTATTCTTGAAGATTTTTTGATTCCAATAATTTACATTTTCTTCCTACAAAGTCCGACCAGCTAGCATTAGCTTATTAGCTCATGTTTATAAAAAAACTTTGTTGTGGATACAAAGCTAGCTAGCTAAAGTCATGGGTGGAAATACTTAAGAATCTGAAAGAGTAATCTTGGGACTAGTCCTATCCAAATAGTAATCTAAAAGCGAAGCTTTTGGGTTCTGTCCCCTCTAGGGTATATGGGATGCAGCACTCAGAGGATGTGTTGGGTGACACTGGGCATCACCCATTCATTTGGCCTGTTTCCTTGTTGGTCAAATGAGCTCACGAGATTGCCTCGTCTCTTCTAGTGCTTTCTTTCTATGGGCTACTCTTAGAAATGAACCTCATTTTTGGATTGGAAGACTTCCTGGAAAACCCTACTTGACAGAGCTGTTTCTGCAAAGAGTTCATTCAACATTAATTGCACCAATACAAGTGCAAAACCCAGACCAAAGCAGAGGCATCTTCCTCCATCCTGCATCAACTGAAATCCCACTTCAGCACTGAAACACATCTGGGGAACAGGAACTTGGGCGTTTCATCTATCAAGGGAGAAAGATAGGTATAGCAAGAACACACTACAATTCCTACTATGAGAAAACCAGACCCACCCAAAGAGAGAAGGAAAATAAAAGACTTCTCTGTAGCTCCACAGGGAGCCAGGGAAGTGGCTGAGTGCAGGTCAGCAATGAAGGAGACTGGGTTCTCGCTAAAGCACCAGAGGCAGAGGGTAGGTGCCATGTGGGAGGAGAGAGGTGGATTAGATGAAGACAGAGTGAGAAATAGAGAGCTCAAAAGGCTGGTAACAAAAACAACTTCCAGAACAAGGCAGGCTGAATAAAGCCCACCCCATCTACCAGGAGACTGCATGTGGTGGTGAGAGGCAGGGGAGGACCTCGAGCTGCTGTGTGGTCCAAGGAAGAAGAGGTGCAGACTGCACTGCCTGCTGTAAGAAAGTGCCAGGAATGCAAAGCTATATGTGGCTGTTTGTATTTTCCTAAAAGAATCAACAGAAGACAACAGGAATGGAAGGCAAACTCATCTGAATGTAACATGATTCACAGCTTTGCTTTCAGAACTATATAAATTAAAAAACAAACTCTAAACAAGTGTTTCTTTCCTTCTTTTTTTTTTTTTTTTGGTGGTGCTGGGGATTGCAGGCTACCACCAAACTACACCCTCAGTCCTTTTTTTGTTTTGATGTTTATTATTAATTTATTTATTTTTTTGGCGGTACTGGGGATTGGACCTCTGAACTACACCTCCAGTCCTATTTTTTTATTCTTTATTTTGAAACAGGGTCTCCGTAGATTTCAGGACAACCAAAATTGACAAGGGAAACCTCCTTTATATAAGGATGCCAACTAATAATGTAAAAACAGAATTAGAAAATTCTTCACCTTGCAAATGCCAGTTGTAAGCTGAACAGTGCCTCCCAAAGATATCCAAGGGCTAAATCCTGGAACCTGAAAATGTTTCAATGAATTAAGAATCTCAAGACCAGACCACGGCGTGTTGGCGCATGCTTATAATCCCAGTACTTGGGAGGCCAAGACAGGAGGAGGATCACAGGTTCGAGGACAGCCTCCACAAGTAGTGAGATCCTTATTAACCTAGTAAGACCCTGTTTCAAATACAAATAAAATAGGGCTGGGAGTGTAATTCTGAGGTAGAATGTCCTTGGGTTCAATCCTTGGTACCACCAAGAAATAACAAAAACAAAAACAAAACCCTCAAGATGGGGAGGTTATCTTGAATTTCTGTGTGGGACTTAAATGCAATCACAAGTGTCTTTTAGAGCACATACTTTTAAGAAGAAAGAAATGGCCACAGCCGGGCATGGTGGCGCACGCTTGTAATCCCAGCATTCGGGAGGCTGAGACCGGAGGATCTGGGTTCGCGGCCAGCCTCAGCTACCTAGTGAGGCACTCCGCAACTTAGTGAGACTTGGTTTCAAAATAAAGAATAAAAAATAGGGCTGGGGGTATAGCTTGGCGGTACAATGTCCCTGAGTTCAATCCTCAGTACCACCACCACCAAAAAAAAAAAAAAAGAAATGGCCACAAACCAGCCAGGCATGGTGGCGCACCCTTGTAATCCCAGCATTTGGGAGACTGAGACTGGAGGATCCGGGTTCGTGGCCAGCCTCAGCTACCTAGTGAGGTAGTCCGCAACTTAGTGAGACCCTGTTTCAAAATAAAGAATAAAAAAATGGGACTGGGGGTGTAGCTTGGAGGTAGAATGCCCCTGAGTTCAATCCCTGGTACTGAAAAAAAAAAAAAAAAAAAAAAGAAATGGTCATAAACCAAAGGATGGCCTCTACCAACCAGAAAAGACCAGGATGCAGAACCCCTGAGCATCCAGAAGGAACCAGGTTTGGTGACACCTCGATGCTAGCCCAGTAAGACTGATTTGAGTCACACTGTGGTGATCAGAACAGCTGATAGGAAATTAATACACGATGTAATAATGGATACAAACAATAAGCAAAATGGGCCTTCAACTCATAGCTAGCAGTTGGATATGGAGCTCTGGGAAGGGTGAGATCAGCCTGCTGACAAGGCACCCACTGGCCTACACCAACACCAGACACAATATCTCCCTGCCAACCACCATGTGAGACACTCAGGACTACCCACGAAGCGTTCTCAGCCTACCCCACCGCCCCCTGCAAAAAAGGAGTCAAACCTACAACCAATTCTGCACCTAGACTTTGCTATCAGTTTACAGTAAATACGAGGATTAGAGGAGCACATTGAGGAGCGTCAGAAACCAACCACGTCCAGGATGTGGACATCCCACAGCACAGAGCCTACTGTTTTCATAAACAAGAACACTGGAAAGAAGACAAACTGGGAGCAGCAGCACACAGCTCTAATCCCAGTAATAGGGAGGCTGAGACGGGAGGATTCTAAGTTTGACGCCAGCCTCAGCAACTGAGTGAGACCATGTTTCAAAAGTAAAAAGGGCTGAGGTGTAATTTAGAGTTCAATCCCTAGCACCAGAGAATGAATGAATGAATAAATAAAATTTTAGAAGTGGGACAAGATTTTGTATTTTCAAAGAGACTTAAGAGATAAACAAATGCAATGTGGAGACCTTCTTTGAATAAGTGTAAAATATACCTTTCATGACATTTGGAGAAAACTGACCAAGGAATAGATACTAAATGACAGTAACAAAGTACAGTCAATTTTATTAGGTATGATAATGGTATTGCAGTTATCACTTTCTTTTTTTTTGATTAATTAATTTTTTTGTGGTACTAGGGATGGAACCTAGTGGCATTCTACCTCCGAGCTACAGCCCCAGCCCTAGTTTTTATTCTTTATTTTGAAACGGGGTCTCACTAAGTTGTGGAGGGCCTCACTAGGTAGCTGAGGCTGGCCTCGAACCCGGATCCTCCGGTCTCAGCCTCCCAATGCTGGGATTGTAAGTGTGCACCCCCACGCCCGGCTGCAGTTATCATTTTCTACAGCTCACATCTACAAAAAATACACACTGAAATATTTGGAAATGACACAAAGTCTGAGATTTGCCAAAAAATACAAAGTGGGGCGGGGGTGAGTTGGGATAGATAAATGTAAAATGCTGAAAACTGTTAAAGCTGAGTGATGAGTGTCTCAGATATTATTCGCTCCTTCAGAATGTTTTAAAAATGAAAAAGAGCAAGGAGCACTCCCTATCAACAACCACAGGATGCTGCTGTACTTAGAAGGTGAATCCAACGTGTAGATTTTATTATAGGGAAGAATAAAGATAAATGAACTGAACATTGAAGGCAAGATAGAGATCAAAGAAAGTAGAATAAAAAAAAAATTGATGAGCCAAACTGGTGGTAAATGCCTATAATCCCAATATGTGGGAAGCTGCAATAGGAGGACTGCAGGTTTAAGGCCAGGCTCAGCAATACAGGAAGACCCTCAACAACTTAGTGAGAACCTAATTAAAAATAAAACAGGGCTGGTGGTGTACCTCAGAGGTAGAATGCCCTGGGTTCAAGCCTTGGTATCACAAAGAAAAGCAAACAAACAATGAAATAGAAAAAAAAACAAAAAACAAAAAACAAAAAAACCAATAGTTGACTTGGTCATTCAAAGCCAAATTCAGTTTCTCTTTCAAAAGCGCAAAAGAGAATTATTTCTAGTTTGACAAAGAAAAGGAAAGACACACAAACATACACATAGGATCACAACGACACGGTACTATCTTTGCTTGGTTCTGAAACAAGAACAGCGCTACAAAGGGCAGCAATTATATCTTCTGGTAGCTCCCAAAGAAATAAGAGCTTTTTTGCCCCATGGGAGCTTCGCAAATTATTTTTGTATCTCAGTGGCAGTAATTGGGTTCTGAGCCCATTAGGGGACCAGTAACTGCAATTGAGGGGCCAAGGAGTGTGATATGCCTATAAGCCACAGCGAAATAGCAAACACCCATGCAGCTGAGCCATTCCATCCAGGATGCATGGCTTGTACCTGGAGGAAAAGGATTTCCCAGAAGAAAATAAGGTATGTTGTGCTTCCTCAAAACAATGAGTGGATGCTACAGGGAAGAGATTATCAACTACAAACCATTTTGTACACATACAATTTTTTTTTTGAGGTACTGGGAATGGAACCCAGGGGCATTCTACCTCCAAGCTACAGACCCAGCCCTATTTTTAATTCTTTATTTTGAAACAGGGTCTAAGTTGCAGAGGGCCTCACTAAGCAGCTGAGGCTGGCCACGAACCCAGATCCTCCTGTCTCAGCCTCCCAAATGCTGGGATTACAAGTGCGTGCCACCATGCCCGGCTCACATATAAAATTTCAGGCAAAACACCAATCCAATAAATCAATCACAAAATCTAAAGACTAGGACACCATCATGACTCAGTGGGTCTGTTCTAGAGATGTAGTAACGATGTAATACCAGGAAATACATACCTATAACAGCTCAAAGGAAGACAAATACACGTATATGCGTGACTGATGGACAGTCGTTTAGAAAACATCAAGAAGACGGATGAAATTCAGCAGATTCCTTGCTTTCTATGGACTTTAGTATCAGGAAATGGCTACATGAACAATATTTCCCAGAAGAAACACATATGCTTTTCAGTGAAAAAGCTAAAGTCACATTAAAATACACAAAATGATAAAGATGCTAATGTTGTCAAAGACTGCCAAACTTGCATCTAAGGGACATAATTATGCAAGAAGACAAGTACCACTATCTGCAGACGACCATGTATGAGAAGACCCTTCTGCCACAATGAAATCCTAGTTAACACTGGAAGGCAGTTCTCTCATTGGCAAAATGGAAGTTCTACACACGGACACATGAGTGCATGTACAGGCTCATCGGAAAGACTGATCATGGGAAGATGACAAGTGGAGACTTGCCCAGGAGATGCATCACAGAGACGCTTGCTCTCCTACAAATTCACCTACACCCTCAATGAAACCCCAAACAACATTTGTGATAGGCTGCATGATGCCCTTCAAGGCATCAATCAGGTCCTAATCCCTGAAACTTGCAAATGCTACCTTACTTAGAAAAAGGATCTTTTTGGACATGACTAAGTGAAAGATACTGAGGTGAGATTGCCCTGGATTATCTGGGTAATTCTAAGTGCCACCCCAAGAGAGGCAAAAAGTAGCACGACCCAGAAGGAAAATGTCATGTAGATGGAGGGAGATGGAGTGACACAGCCATGAGTCAAGGAATGTGCGGAGCCTCTGAGGCTGAAAGAGGCAAGTAACAGTGTCTCTCCAAACACCCTATGGGAGCATGGTCCTGCCCGATTCCAACTTCTGGCTTCCAGAATTGTGAGAAAATAAATTCCTGTCATTGTAAGTTACCAAGTTTGTCGTAATTTATTACAGTAGCCATTGGAAACCAACACAACATTCCATCAGGATTTCTTCTTTTTTTAACTATAAAAGGATTCTGTAATTCACCTAAAAACTAAGCCAACCTAGAAAAATTCTGCAAAAAAGAGAAAGAGGTGAGAGTCACCTAAATTTAGCAAAAGTATACATTACAAAATAATGGTAGTTAGTACTTGGTGATATTGGCTAAGGAAGAGGCAAATCAACAAATGAAACAGCCTCATATGTACCTATGAACTTATCAATTGATACAAATGTCATTTTGAATATGCAAGAAAGGATGTCAGCAAATAGAACTGGGTCAATTTGCTATCCATTTTGAAAAAATATTAATTTTGATATCTACCAACATAAATCTGAGCTATTTTAGAGATCTGGGTGTAAACAATAGAGCATCTGCAAGATTAAAAAGAAAAACCTGTGATTTGAGGCCACAAAAGCCAGGAAAATAGGGACTGTGGAAACCATTAGGGAAGATTCTAATTCATCTGACCAAAGCTTAAGGATTATATATAGCAAAGTACAGGTAACACAGGAGTTAGGAACAAACAGTTTTCCTCGGTTTGAAAAATATCTCCATAGGTTAGGGCACATAAATAAGTCGTAGAAAATTAATCAAACTGCCCATAAACAAATTGGCCATAAATACATGAACAAATGTTCACCCTCCAGCAGTCCTTACACTATTAGGTTGGAGAAATGAAGAAAAGTGATTATGCAGATTTCTGTAGTGGTAAAGGAAGAGGCTACTCCACCAGCAAGGGCATATAAAACCAGAAGGCAACTTAAAAACACAGAACAGGGAATTCAGAAATGCAATCAAATTCAGTAACCACTTTTCAAAATACCTACTCTGCAGAAGTACCTGAAGAGGACTACAGAAGCCCGGAAGTAATAGGTACAAGAAGGTCCATGGTAGCATTGTTACAAGTAAAGAACTGGGAAGAACATGAGTATGTGCCAGCAAGGAGGGGTAGCTACACAGCAAGACACCAACCACCTTAATTATCCAGTGTCATGCTATCATCAACAACACATAGGCTCCTGCAACAGCCTGGAAAGGCTATAGTCCACTCTACCAAAGGCAAGATACCGGCTACATACAAGTGACAAATCAAGAAAGTAAAACATCAGAGACCTGGGATCTAGGATTGTCACTGTTGGAAAAGGGAGTTAACCCCTTATAAAGGGGAAAAACGGAAATACTGGAATTGGGGAATATTGGAATGAACTCATGTTTTTCAAAATATAGAAATATAAAAGAAATAATGTACCAAAAATACATGTGCACATGTACACATACACCACATGATCTCTGTAATCTGGCTGATTGAGAGGGCTGCACAGAGTAACCCTCTAGCAACTCTGCTTCTCCAAGTGCCAAACTGCCATAAAAAGGAAGCAGGCTTCATGGAAGAAAAGGTAGATTCTAGGCCTGGCGCAGGGAAAGGACACAAAGAGCCGAGAACTGCCTGTGGTTCCAGAATTAGAGGGAGAGAGTAATGGGGCCATTCAGGACACAAGTGCCAGCATGAGGGGTGCCCACGGGTCAAACATGGGACAAGGGAGGAATCAAAATAAAAGGATGAATATAAGGGATGCTCTACAGAACAGCTGCCCATAATCAAAGTGTCAGGGCAAGAAAATCAAGGAAGGCCTGAAAAACATTCTAATTTGAAGGGGACTAAGGAGATCTGACAATGACGTGTCAAGAGAGTTCTGGAGAGTGCCTGGTTGTGCTGTGGGCAAAGAGGAGCTCTTGGTGGTTCAGATAGAAAGTGATGGACCCTAGCTGCAACTCCTCTGTAAGTTCAAATAAATTTTAAAAATTAAGGAGGGCACATACAACTTATAATTAGAAAAACGAAACACTTCAATTTGGAAATAAACACATCAATATAGGAAAGGGGTGGCAAATAACATTGGCCAATCAAGATTAAAGTCAAAATCTTTTGATTCTAAGTTCAATCGTGGTTCAAGTACTAAGAATAGGGCACACTTCATCCACATTTTATCAGGCATAACAAAGACATTGTTATGATACTAGGTCTGTTACCCAATCATTTTGCCAAAGTTCATAAAAGTAGATTTTTAAACCATCAGAAAGTGTCAAGGGAATTACTGAGAGCACAGCTAGATATCAACAGTCCATGTGGACTCCTCCTCTCCACCTTGCCAGAAGCAGGGAGAAGTCTGCTCCGGGAGAACCTCTTCAGGTGTGGAGTCCAAGATGCTCACCTGGGCCAGCCACTCGTATTGTGGACCCAATCACGGACTATCCTGAAGGACACAAGATGAAACACGCCGGGATGCTTGCAGACGAGGCAACCCGTGACATATACAAGTAACAATGGCCCAAGGAGAGGAACTGACTATCAATCAGCAATGGCCACAAGAGGAAAATAGAGAAATACACAAGCATGCAGCCCTGCCACTTCAAGAGGCAGACAATAAGGCAAGCAAAAGTACACCCTGGAATTAAAGCCTTTTAAGGAGACTCTGAACACATGCCAAGTAAGTTCTTAATATGCTAAAATAGTCTTCAATAGAGCCATATGCCTAAGGGAGAGCAAAATCTAAATACTGTAGGAGTTAATGGGTGAGATTTGATAGAGGAGAAAAGACTATCATCACTTCACATGTTATGCCCTGAGTGAAAATCTGGCCTTAAAACTAAGCACAGGGGTTGCACACGTTTATAATCCCAGTACTTGGGAGGCTGAGACAGGATCACAGGTTTGAGGTCAGCCTCAGCTACTTTGTGAAGCCCTCCGCAACTTAGTGAGACCCTGTTTCAAAATAAAGAATAAAAAATAGGGCTGGGGGTGTAGCTCAGAGGTAGAATGTCCCTGGATTCAATCCCCCACTCACCCCCCCCCAAAAAAAACCAAAAAACAAGACAGAACAAAAAACTAAGCACAGCCTTAAATTCAAAGTTCTTTGTTTCAAAGAAATCAAGGGCTGAAAATTTTCACAAGGGGGTCCTGTACACACACTCTAACTCAGCAGCATCTGACAGCTAAGCACACTGAAAGCCCCAGCTAACCAAGGTCAAGAAGGCAAGGCTGGCCACTGCACCCTGTACACTGGCTCAAAAGCCAAAGCATCTTTTTTGTTTTGGTGGTACTGGGGATTGAACCCAGGGGCATTACTTCCAAGCTATACTCCCAGCCTTATTTTATTCTTTATTTGGAAACAAGGTCTCACTAAGTTGCAGAAGGTCTCACAAGTTGCTGAGGCTGGCTGTGAACCTGTGATCCTCCTGTCTGTCTCCCAAGTACTGGGATTACAAGTGTGTGCCACCACACCCAGTCCAAAGTAACTTTTAACAAGGTCTAGGCTGAACCTGCTTCTGTTGACTCTTCCCATCAACACCATCTTTTTCCCCTGTACTTACGGATCTCAAAGGGATGTGACCATGACCATCTCCAGCACCAGTGTAAATTAAGGATGGCCCCTGAGTGGGTGTCCTGGCTCTCCCTCAGAAGCCCAGGAGCCCTGTGAGCAGCAGCTCCACAGCCCTGCTGAGCTCACTGTGTCAGCAACAGGACAACAGGGAACTTTGGTCTCTGGGGCTGGCAAATCAGCTCCCAGAGTGAGCAAATGTGTCAAAATAGAAACCTTGTTTCAAAAGAAAAAAAAATGTATCCTTCAAATTGATCTCTCATACACATTGATTTAAGTCAATGCTATAAGACTACCTAGTTAAAAATTTAATTTTTAAAAATCAAACAGCAAATACAACCCATAATTCACTCCATTTGAAGCACTTATGAGCTGTATTAATATTAGTAGAAAGCCTATCATGTAAGAGGGAAATTACACACAGGGAGAATACAGCTACCTGATTCAATCGGGGGATGCAGAATGGGGAGTGTGCACTGACAGGAGTGGGCAAGTCAGTGAGCTACTTCCCTCCAGAAGCTACGGGTAGGAAAAGTGAATCTACAAGTTCTGCTCATCCACACTTGGTGGAGTATGACACTGTCAAACAACATGATTCCTAACTGCTAAGCAGCACAGAGCCATTCTTTTTTAATTTTTTTTTTTTTTTTTTTTTTGCGGTGCTGGGGATTGAACTCAGGCATTCTACCTCCGAGCTACACCCCCAGCCCTATTTTTTATTCTTTATTTTGAAACCGAGTCTCACTAAGTTGCGGAGTGCCTCATTAGGTAGCTGAGGCTGGCCTCGAACCCGGATCCTCTGGTCTCAGCCTCCCGAATGCTGGGATTACAAGCGTGCGCCACCACGCCCGGCTCTTTTTTAATTTTTAAAGAAAAAAAAAAGGCACAGTTTCCCACTCTAGATAACAGGGAGACCAGCCACATACTTCACATTGGAAAGAAAACCCTACGGTCAGAACAAGTTCAGCGAGTCAGTGCCTCCATCTCATTTTCAAAAGAGCCGAAAAAACAACCCGCTTTCAAAAAGTGGGTTTCTCCTCCTTTTACACTCGCACTGTTGTCTCTCTGTCCCTCCTCAGCTCTGTGCTCCCTGGATTACAGGCCCCTCTCTCCTGCTTCCACTTCCCCAAGGCCTCTGCATGGCAACCTCCGCTGCACCTGGATCCCTGCAGGCCTGCAGAAGCTCCCTGGGCTGCTCTGCAGGTGGTGCTGTCAAAGAACCCACAGAGGATAGCTTTCCCTCCCCCAGGAACCCTGAGTGGGCCACTCAGCTACCACATCTTTGTCTACCTGGCCCCAGGTAGGTGTTTGCTCACAGTGGGCTCCAAATCCACACTGACCAACCCCAGCTGTCAAGGCCAAGTGAGACTGACACCTGCACAACGTCAGTGCACCAGAGAGCACCCCTGGGAATCACTGACAACAGCGTTTGAGGCAGAGAAGACAACATTCAGAGATTGCACCTGGCCGGAGTTATCTTCCCCTTTCCAGAAAGAAAGTAGACAAAGCAACTGATCCAGCCAGCCAAACTAGTTGTGAAGGAAAAGAATGCCTACTCTGTCCTGAAGACAAACATCCTGCAGGGGTTGGGGGATCCTCTAGCAGCCCAAAAATATGTAGAGTCCTCTCTCATCAGACAGAGCAAGGCCAGGAACCACAGCTCCCTGCCATCAACGCAGTCCCCAGCCTAACCCTCAAAGGAATGATGCTGATGAAGGTGACTAGTATAGAAAATAGCAGCAGGAAGCCGGGCGTGGTGGAGCACGCTTGTAATCCCAGTACTTGGGAGGCTGAGACAGGAGGATCCGGGTTGGCGGCCAGCCTCAGCTACTCAGTGAGGCCCTCCGCCAATTAGTGACACCCTGTTTCAAAAGAAAGAATAAGAAATAAGGACTGGGGGGGGGGGGAATAGCTCGGAGGTAGAATGCCTCTGTGTTCAAACCCCAGTACTGAAAAAAAAAAAAAATAGCAGGAGGGAAGAGGCAGCACTTAACCTGCCACAGAAGACAGCTTCCCACTCCATCAAGCAATATAAGCTCCTAACTGTTGAACGGTGCCCTGATCACAGAGAACACACTGACCCAAGCATATCTGACCTCAGCAGTTTGTTAACCCAATCATATGCAAAGCTCAGGAGAAAGTTGGTCCACAAAGCCATTCATTGAGACCACTCATTAAATGGTGGTCCAAGAACTTAAGAGCAACACGCTAAACCTGGCATTCAGGCTAGATGATTTCTATATCCACCATCTCCCCAGAGCCTAAAAAGGGATCTGGATTCTGGCAGCCCATTATAATTTACCAAAATGCCAGTTAAGGACAAGTGTTCACAATATTGCTGTTTTAGCAGTCAACACCATCCTATTGCCACAATCAGGCTACTATGCTAAGAAATGGGGATTCAAAACAAAAGCAGCCGGGTGTGGTGGCGCACACTTGTAAAACCAGTACTTGGGGGGCTGAGACAAGAGGATCGCAGGTTCGAGACCTCAGCTACTTAGCGAGACCCTGTTTCTAAATAAATAATAAAAAATAGGGCTGGGGGTATAGCTCGGAGGTAGAATGCCCCTGGGTTCAATCCCCAGTACCACAAAAAAAAAAAAAAAAAAAAAAAAAAAAAAAAAAAAAAAAAAAAAAAAAAAAAAAGCAAAAGCAAAAGCAAAAGTATCATCAGGTGAGGAGACAGGTGAAGTGGAGAATTACTCCCTGAGACTTGGGTCATTCATCAGGTGACCTGAGGCACTGGAGCTGGGTCACTGACAGAACGATAGAAACACAACCACAGCAAGAGTCTAGACTAGAACACTGATCCCTTGAAGGTCCTATAATCTAGTACTTGGGAAGCTGAGACAGGAGGATTGCTTGTTCAAGACCAGCCTCAGCGATTTAGTGAGACTCTTAGCAACCTAATGAGAGCTTGTTTCAAAAACAAAAATAAAAAGAGATGGGAGTGCAGCTTGAAGGTAGAATGCCCCTGGGTTCAATTCCCAGTACTAAAAAAAAAAAAAAACGGGTGCTAGGCCAGGCACAGTGCTGCACACCTGTAATCCCAGTACTTGGGAGGCCAAGACAAGAGGGTTACACGTTAAGGGCCTCACTAAGTAGCTGAGACTGGCGGCGAACCTGTGCACTACCATACCCGGCCCAGCACACATTTTTTTTTTTTTTGGTACTGGGGGTTGAACCCAGAGGCATTTTACTTCTAAGCTACACCCTCAGTCTGATTTTATTTATTTGAAAATAGGGTCTCACTCACTAGGTTGCTGAGAGCCTCGATAAATTACTAATGCTGGCTTTGAACCTGCAATTCTTCTAAGCCTCCCAAGTACTGGGATTACAAGCATTTGCCACCATGCCTGGCCTCCAGCATACATTTTAATACAAATAAAAATCCAGTCAGCCAATAGAGCAGTAGCAGTGAACAGAGGAACAATGATCTTAAGTGAAACTCAAGTTTGTAAGTTTAAAACAACATTGCTGAAAGCCTCCCAGGCAAAACTCATGAGCTACCACCACCACTGCTGGTCACTCCTCTCCAACTCCCCAAAGGTGTCCACCAAGGGCCTTGCCATCTGTCTGCATGGAGTGCCCACCTGTTCTTTGACCTCCAGCTCTCCTGCACAGTCTTCCAGTACCTGGTGTCCCACATTCCTCCAACATGCCCAACACACTCCCGCCCATATTTTTGTACTTCCTGCTCACTGTATTTAAACTGCTTGCCCCATACAGCTGTCCAAGGCTTGTTTGCTCACTGTAGGTTTGAAAGATGTGCTGCTCCTTCAGCAAGGCCTCCCCAAGTGCCCACTGTCTCCTGCTGCTCCATCCCCATGTTTCTTTACTTCCTCCTTTTTATCAGCAACTGACACAAAACACATTTGCTGGCCCGTCCCCTGCAATAAAATGTGACCTCCCTGAACGTGCGCCAGAAAACACCTCTTTGCTTCTTTTGCTACCCACCTCCTACACCAGCATCCGCCACATGGCAGTTGTCGAGTCCATAGCTTGATGTGCACTCCCCTTGAAGCACCACTAAAATAAGACACAAAAAGCAACCAGGTGTAGTGGCACACACCTGTAACCCCAGTACTTGGCAGGCTGAAACAGGAGGCGTACAGGTTCGAGGATAGCCTCAGCAACATAAAATAAAGAGTTGAGGTGTAGCTCAGTAGTAGAGCCCCCTTAGGTTCAATTCCCCAGTACCAAAAAAAAAGACACTAAACAGAAAGACAAACTGAGAGCCGGGCGTGGTGGCGCACGCCTGTAATCCCAGCATTCGGGAGGCTGAGACCGGAGGATCTGGGTTCGAGGCCAGCCTCAGCTACCTAGTGAGGCACTCCGCAACTTAGTGAGACTCGGTTTCAAAATAAAGAATAAAAAATAGGGCTGGGGGTGTAGCTCGGAGGTAGAATGCCCCTGAGTTCAATCCCCAGTTCCGCAAAAAAAAAAAAAAAGAAAGACAAACCGAGTAGAAATAATAACCTTAAAACTGGACATAGTGGCACATGCCTGTAATCCTAGTACTTGGGAGACTAAGACAGGAGAATTGCAGATTCAAAGCCAGCCTTGGCATCTTAGTGAGGCCCTCTTCAACTTAGTGAGACCCTGTTTCAAAAAATAAAGTAGGAGCCGGGTGTGGTGGCGTATGCTTGTAATCCCAGCATTGGGGAGGCTGAGACCGGAGGATCCGGGTTCGCAGCCAGCCTCAGCTACCTAGTGAGGCACTCCGCAACTTAGTGAGACCTGGTTTCAAATAAAGAATAAAAAATAGGGCTGGGAGTATAGCTCAAAGGTAGAACGCCTCTGAATTCAATCCCCAGTTTCACACACACACACACACACACACACACACACACAAAGTAGGGCTAGGGGTGTAGCTCAAAGGCAAAATGTCCTTGGATTCAATTCCCAGTACCATGACCACCACAAAAAAAAAAAAAAAAAAAAAAAAAAAAAAAAAAAAAAAAAAAAAAAAAAAAAAAAGAGAGAGAGAGAGAAAGAAATAACCTTAAAATGTAAGAGGCTAAAACTAGAAATAGATGTGACAGGGTTGAGACCTATACCAGCAGTGGGGAAGGCCAATGCAACCTGACTGTAAGTAGGAAAATAAAAAAGAAAGAAAATAAAAAAGCTGGCATGGTGGCACAGGAGGATCACAGATTCAAGGCCAGCTTCCCCAACCTAGCAAGACCCTGTTTCCAAATAAGAAATAAAACCACACTGGGGTGTATCTCAGAGGAAAAATGCCTCTGGGTTCAATCGCCAGTACCAAAACAAAAATAAAAAACAACAACAGAAAACCATAAGCACAAAGATCTCTAGAATTTACACCAAACTTTGCACACCTGGGCAGCTGTCTCTCTCCTGCTCTGCCCAAAGGCTGCCACTGTTTTCTCTGGAAAGGGCAACAGAATCTTTGAACTGGGGACACCTGTCACAGTAGAGGCAGGAACCACTGTGAAAACAGGCAGCAAGCTCTTCCTTGGTTTGTACAGATATCCCAGGCCCCTCCTCTCACATGGCATCTGAATACAGGCAGCCAGGTAAGGGCGCTACAGGGACACAGCCCACCAGGCAGCTCTGCAGTGAATGCTGTGGCAGGCAGGCCATGTCCATAGACTCCAAGGCCCTCAGCAGCACCTGTGAGCACGAGAACATTACTGGAGAGCCCAGAAGAGCTCTGAAACGAAAGCCCAGCCCCCAAACAAACAACAAACATTGAAAAACAAAGAATAACTGGTGGAAAAGAAAACATGAGAATATACAGTACACACAAAACAATAACAGGTGGTTACAAAATCGGAATAGAAAGAACACTCAGCAGGACTAGAAGATAAATTTAAGAATACTTTCCAGAGCTGGGCGTGGTGGTACATGCTTGTAATCCCAGCATTTGGGAGGCTAAGACTGGAGGATCTGGGTTCGCAGCCAGCCTCAGCTGCTTAGTGAGGCCCTCTGCAACTTAGTGAGACCCTGTTTCCAAATAAAGAATAAAAAATAGGGCTGGGGCTATAGCTTGGAGGTAGAATGCCCCCGGGTTCCGTCCTCAGTACCGCAAAAAAAAAGAAACCCAAGAGTAAAAGCCTCAATACATGGAATAATAAGTTTATTTTCTTTAAGAGCCATTGCAAAGCCAGACGTGGTGGTGCACGCTTGTAATCCCAGCATTTGGGAGGCTGAGACTGGAGGATCTGGGTTCGAGGCCAGCCTCAGCTGCTTAGTGAGGCCCTCCGCAACTTAGTGAGACCTGTTTCAAAATAAAGAATAAAAAAATAGGGCTGGAGCCGGGTGTGGTGGCGCATGCTTATAATCCCAGCATTTGGGAGGCTGAGACCAGAGGACCGGGTTTGTGGCCAGCCTTGGCTACCTAGTGAGGCACTCTGCAACTTAGTGAGACCCTGTTTCAAAGTAAAGAATAAAAAATAGGGCTAGGGGTGTAGCTCGGAGGTAGAATGCCCCTGAGTTCAATCCCCAGTACTGCCAAAATAAATAAATAAATAAAAATAGGGTTGGGGCTGTAGCTCGGAGGCAGAATGCCCCCAGGTTCTAACCCTAATACCGCACGGAAAAAAAAAAAAAAAAAAAAAAAA